>CABHPR010141220.1:0-47708 GCA_902168415.1 Peromyscus melanophrys | reverse complement strand
AGTCTGGAACAGCAATGGCCATCCTCAAGTGCACCTGAAGTATGGGCCCAGCAGGCAGTCTTTATCCCTGAGGCCCCCACTGTTTTGTCCTTCAGCACTCTTGGGTGAGTCCTGGCCATGGAACTGCATCTGTACAGATGTTAAAGAGCTAGGAGGTTGGTGATGCTGAGTCCAGACTGTGCTCTGGAGGGTCTTCTGTGTGCTGTGCAGTTTCCCTTCTCCTCTTCTACTTCTGTCTGTGCTCATGTGGATTGATTCCCCTCATCACGTATCATTTCCTTCCTCTCTCCTCTGCTCCCCTCCCCCAGCTGGTCTCTCTCAGAATTGAGTCCTATGCCTCCTGGTGTTAGAGGAGTTTCCCACATAGCTGTCTTTCCCCTTAACACCTCATCCAATGGGTTTTTGAATTTTTTCTATTTCTTTTTTTGTTTGCTTGTGTTTTTTTTGTTTTTGTTTTTTTTTTTGTTTTTCGAGACAGGGTTTCTCTGTGTAGCTTTGTGCCTTTTCCTGGAACTCACTTGGTAGCCCAGGCTGGCCTCGAACTCACAGAGATCCGCCTGGCTCTGCCTCCCGAGTGCTGGGATTAAAGGCGTGCGTCACCAATGCCCGGCCTTATTTCTTTTTTTAAAAGATGATGTGCAACAGTTTATTCATCTTCTCCTAAAAGCAGTTAGACAAAATTATCAGTCTGAAGAAAGAGAGAAATTTAAATTTGCTTCACATTTTGTTTCTTTGCAGTGATTTGGGGAGTGGACAAATCTAAATTTTGCAAAGTACCTTTGCTGAATGTGAAAAAGGCTGGCAAGACTGGCAAAGGGCTTTATGGAATTGACGTTGGATTTTTTTCACTACTGTATGTTTTGCAGTAGACTAACTTAAGCAGAAAGGATTGGGAGTGTGAATTCTGTAATTTCCAGGACTGCAATCTGGAAAAATGGCAAATGTTTGATGCCTTTCCTTTAGCCTTCAGATAGGTGGTATAGTTTCTAACCACTGGGAAACCTTCAGAAAGTTCATGTGAGGAAAAGACAAGTGTGCTTTCTATTTGGGGGAGAAAATGTGTTTTTTTTTTCTTTTAAATTAACTTGAGTCTGCAGTATATTTAGAATATATTTATTAGTCTTCTGAGAAGTTACTTTGATTTTAATGCATGTTTAGTATTTAAATTATTATTATTATATTTTTATTGTTTTTGGTGGCAAGTTTTCTCTGTGTAGCCCTGGAACATGCTCTGTTGAGTAGGCTAGCTATGGAATTAGAGATCACCCTCCTCTGCCTCATCTATTCTAGAATTAAAGGTTTCCATGACCACACCCAATTTTTTGTTTTTGTTTTGTTTTGTTGTTTTTTAGGATGGTGACACTTGTGTTTCAGGCTGACTTGGAAATCACTGTAGAGCTGAGGAAAATCCTGAACCTTGATGCTCCAACGACCTCCTGTATTCTTTCTCACTCCTGTTTTATAATTCCATTATATATATGTATGTATATATATGTATATGTATATTCACCTCTCTGCTTGCATAACACATGTATTCTCTCGCTGTGCCCATCCACTCCTCACTACCCACAGGTCTCATTGGTCCTCTCTTCTCCTTTCTCTGTTCTCCTGCTCACTCCAGTTTTGAAGTAAATGGGTAGGAGATGAAGGGTGGAATCGAGGTATAAGAGAAACTGACAGTGTTTCTCTTTGTGGGCTTAGGTTACCTGACTCAATATAGTTATATTTCCAATTACATCCATTGCTGCAAATTTCCTTTCAGTTTTCTCTATTGCTGAGTGGAAATTATTGTGTTTATGTGCTATATCTCCATCATGTGTAAATCAGCTGATGGGGATCCAGGCTGATTCTTTTTCTAGATATTGGGACTAGAGCAGCAATGACCATGTGTGTGCATGTATCTGTTTTAGTGTTTGGAGTGTTTTCAGCATAAGCCCAGAGAGTTATATCTTGGTGAGATGGCATTTCCATTTTTTTTCTAACTGGGGCAAGCTCACACAGATTTGCTTTGTAACTGTAGTGCTTTATACTCCCACCAATTGTAAGTATTGACTTTTGCACACAGCTTCAAAGGTATTGGATATCTTCATTGTTGTTGAATTTTAGGAAGTCTTTAACTTTCTTCCTTCCTTTCTTCCTTCCTTTTTTCTTTCTTTCTTTCTTTCTTTCTTTCTTTCTTTCTTTTCTTTCTTTTCTTTCTTTTTCTTCCTTTCTTCCACCCTTCCTTCAGTGGTTACTCAGTAGAGAGTTGTTCATTTTCCATGAGTTTGTTAAGGTTTCTGTTTGTGTCTGTTGTTGTTGAAATCCAGCTTTAATCCATGGTGATCTGATAAAATACAAGGTGTTATTTCAATTTTTTTAATCTGCAAGATGTGCTTTGTGGCCAAGTACATGATTAATTTTGGAGAAGATTCAATGCAGTGCTGAGAACATATATTCTTTTGTGTTCATGTGAAATGCTCTGTAGATATCTGTTAAGTCCATTATGTGCACATCAGCTGATGGACCTCGAGCCTGATTCTTTTTGTAGCTATTGGGACTAGAACAGCAACGAACATGGGTGTAGTCGAAAGTTTCCTCTGGTCTCCTATCTGGGGGGCTGGAGAATCACCCAGAAATGCTTTACCCATTAAACCGGGGCTTTTTCTAATTTGGTCTGATTGGACTGAAATGGGAAACTGAAAATTTGAAATATTAAATTTATTAAATATATGAAACAGTTTGAAGATTAAAGGGTCAGTAAAAATTGAAAAATAAAACACTGCAAATGTTTATTTGATGAATCCTGTGAGTACAAAACAGAATTTACATAAATGCAGGGGTAGAAATAATGCAAAAATTAAAAGCACTTACTGCTCATTTCAGCATACTGGAGTTTGTATTTTAATATCATTCTCAGGCAGTTCACAACTGCTTCTAGTTCTTGGGCATCATACACTGTAGGAGAAAATGTAGGTTATGTCCCATCCAGCCCACCTGGCATACTGTCCTTCTAATTAAGAAGCATGGCACATGTTCCTGAGTATTCTCAGAAGTCAGAACACTGAATTCTGAAATATCATGGGTAGATCATAGCTAGGCTACACATGAGACACTCTTCATGTCTCCTTTAATGTGCTTCTCCTGTATAGAGACTCTGGTGGTGTGAGTGCTCACTGTCCAATCAGAGGTAATGCGCTAACCAATCACAGTCCATAGGCTTCCACTGTATATGCAGTTGTTTATGTACAATAGAGCAGATGATGTTCCATGAAACTGTCTCTGGAGTGGTTTGTCTCCATGCCCACTACTGACCCAAGGCACTGTTGTCTGTGGTGAGACATCCTGGTAATGATGGCACTACAGCCTCTTCTGACCTCTGGCACGTGCACGAATGTGCAGGCAGGCACACACATGCAAACTATAAATATGTATTAAAAATCTACAAAATGTTACACAGAAAATGTTTATTCACATATATGTAATTACCATGAAGCTAACAATATCAAACAAACAAAAATTAATTGTAAACAATATCAAAGCATGACAATTTTATGGAGGAAGTTGTTAGAAGGCTTTAATTTTTATTACATTTTGTATACAGTATGATGTAATGGATTTTCATGCTGCATCAAAAATAATTTTAAGTGAAAACTTTTAAATAATTTAATTTTTATTAAATGTACTTTTAGTTTGACCATTTTTGTCTCCAGAGAAATTTTAGAAACATAATTATGCCTGCATTTTTTAGCCATCATATTAACCAAAGTTTTTTTAATTTTTAAATTTCAATTTATTTCTACTTAATTTTTAAAAATTAATCACATCTATTTACATTGTAATTTTAACAATTGTTATGCTATATAAAAATATAAATTTTAAAAATGAACTTTTAGTAATGAAAGACAAGATATAGTTATTTATTTTGCTAATGCTGCTGTTAAGCTGATGAAGTTCCAGTTAGTCATCAATATCATCAGAGATCTGAGAAAGATAAATTAGAGCTGGAATTATAATTCCAGATGATTTTTTTTATTAATCATGAGTCATCTTAAATGCTATATTTAGTATACCTTGGAGGATTTTGAGGACAATCTATTAAGTATGTCTGATTTTAAATAAACATTATTTGGTTTTAGTCACTTGCTTTAGGCTTCACCTTGAAGACATATGCAGAAGGCTAAACAAAGCTTCTGTTTATGAGCACATTAAATAATTTGATCATTTATAAGATACATTAACTTGTATTTCTTAATTGTCTTCTACATTTTATGAGTTAGTAGCTTATATAAGAGGACTTTGGTGCTTTATATTCATTAAATTTGAGCCTTCAAATTTGAATTGAAGATCAATTATCATCACAATAAAGCTTTAAATCATAAATACAGCTACAAATACAGAAGTTAGACATACATTTTGAAATCAGTTTTTTTAGCCTGAATAGACCTTAGGAATTCAGACCTTGTTTATTACATATACCTTATTTATGAAACATGTTGGTTTTATTTAAAATTATCTAGAATACTTAGTGAAGACGTAAGTGGGTAGGTATTTAGTTAGCAAAGACATAGTAGTTAGATGCACATATTTAAGCTAGTTTTTGTTAGCCTGAGTATGCCTTTATATCCTTAGGAATTTATCCTATAAAAATTCATTTTAATGCAAAATATGTTGCAGACCTGCTGTTGCCTCCTTTATCTAAAAAGAAGATAAAATAAGCAGAGGGCTCAGCACGACTAAGAAGTAATATAGGTGCTGCCTCAGTTGTTTTACACCAGCTAGTCTTCTTAAGATGATGGTGAAGTTACATACCATATACTAAAGATGGCTGTCAGCCACATGGTCTTTTCCATCCTGAGGAGGTCATCAGCCAAGACAGAGGCAAGCCTTGTGGTTGCTATTCAAAAACATCTATTTTCCTAAACAAGAGTTGAATTTAAGTTATGCATACATAGTATGCTTTAGGAAACCTATATTATTTAACAAACATTGACTCATATATGTAGTATATTGTAGCAAATTAAAATTACCATTGTATAGATTTAACTATCAGCCTTTTGTTACAAGTTTAAGCTAAATTTTTGTTATAGATTTTACAGACTTTTAAACCAAACATACCCAATGAATTTGTAAATCCTGAAATGAAGACTTTATAGACACCCAAGAGATATCTCTATCCTTCATGTGACAGAGTAGAATATCAATGTAAGCTGCCAATTAACTACTGTGTGGAAAAATAATCAGCCTGAATTTCAATTAGTGGCACAATTAGTTATATAGGCTCTTTAGCCCTAAGGGATTAATTTTTATGAGCTATCACTTTAGTAGCAACACCATTTAATAAGCTAGTGATCTCCTTAGCTTCAGGTGATACATGTTTTGTATAATTTAAATGGAGTCTCCAGAAAGTAACTTAAAGATCAGAGACAAATATCTTTAGTTTTGATAAGCAAAGAAGAGCATATCCAATTGACCTAACTCAAAATTATAATGTGCTCTTTTAGGTCATTTACTATGAAAGTTAAGCATTCATTTACGTATTTATTATACATGAAGAAAATTTCATCCATATCTTGAATGACTAAAACCTCAGGAAATTTAACTACATTGACTTAACTGTTTAATGTTCTAATTGTAATTGTTACTGTATTAGAGGTTGGGCTTTTTTTAGAATTTTTCTCATGAAGGGACCATGAACAATCTATATTTTGTTATTTCCACTATGAGGTAAAAACAAAAACAAAACAGAAAAATCAAGCAGGCAAATAACAATACAAAATAACCTAAGGTCTGGGGCAGCTCAGCTAGCCCACCATTCAGGAAGTGGATCACCACCAGCCATTTCTTGGAATTGTGTTTCAGTGGCCTCTCTTGGCATACTAGTAGCAAAAAAAGGTCAAGGGACAGAGGGCTTTGACCTCCAGTTAGACTGCTTGGGAGAACCTGGCTGAACAGAATATTTGTCTGCCCTGCCCTGATCAGCTGACCTGTTTCCAGCAGAAAACCTCTCTTCCTCTCTCTCCCTTCTGCCCATCCTCCCCACATCTCAATTTAAGAAAATATTGACATGAATGTTAACTCTGCTTTCATGGTCTCTCTTTATATTAGTTCTCATGAGGATAAAGTTGCAGAATACTGTTAATCTGAGTATTTTGCTCCTTTAGATCTTAAGGTTTCAATAATTATCCAGAATGCTTTGTCTGAAGACCAAGAAGAACCTACATTAATGTCCCACTTAATGTCTCAAACCTTTTCAGAGATGCTAAAGTTTATATAATAGTAGCATAAGTATGACAATATGTGATCTCTGAAAGGGCAAGGGACACCAAGAAAGTCATGGCACATGTTTGTTGGTGAGACATGGCTAATTGTTTTTAGATGTCAGTGACAGGAGTGAGTGATGATCTGTTGGATTATGAAAACAAAACAAAAAAAATAGCTGGAGACTACATATTAAAAATGTGGTGAGAAACAAAGAACAACGTGGAGAAACTATCAGATGGTGGGAGAGATAAAAAGAGAGTTTGGAGTTTTAACCATTGAGTACCTACAGCATTGAAAGAAAAATAAGAAAATCAGAGCATGAAAATTATGTGACTCATGATAGATTTAGGTAAACCCATCTAAAGGGATCAATATAAAACATATTTTGGCATTATACTTGGGGTGGCTAAGATTGTTCTACACAATATGTTAATACATCTTACCCAGGACTCAATTGGTAGGAAAGAATGGTCAAGGCCTCAATTATCATTTGTCCCTTTGGAAGTCCAGGACAGCTTTGTCTAATAGATACCATTTTCATCTTTGGTTATACTTTCCTGATGTGGATGGCAAAAAATTAACTATCGCCATCATTATAATTGTTTTGACTTACTATTCTTACTTTTATAAAAAATAGTGTTGTTATTATAGCAGGTGATGTTAAGGCCAAATTAGACTCCAGTCCTTGAGTTTTTGGTTGAGAGGAGTCACCATCTACTTTAACCTTTAACAGGGGTTTTGCCTTCTGAGATAAGTCAGGGTCCTTGTGGACCATAGTACTTCTCTTGGGAACATTGATGGCATTTTCTCCCCATGTTGAATCTCCATTGTCCAGAGTATAAGTGGCTTAGATCCAATATCTGATTCTTCCTTCTCACAACCTCTCTGAACCAGAGTCAGGAGATTTATCAGAGTTGGAGGAAAAGTCAAGGTGTCGTGACATCCCACAGGACTTATAAGAACTAGAGATACGGTCCAAAACATTATTCTTCTGGTCCTTGTCCACATTGATATAGTTTTCCAAGTATGCGTATCAAACATCCAGAAGGACAGTTGATCAAATATTAAAAAAAAAAAAACTGTTTGAAAGTTGAGCTGCTGCTGCTACAGGGTTAGGAGAACTTATTGTTCTTACAGAAGACAAAGGTTCAATTTCCAGCAATGACTTGGAGACTCACAATCAACCACAACTTCAGTTCCAAGGAGTCTGGTCCCCTTTCCTGACTTACACAGGAATGAAGCATAGTGAGCATACATACATGTAGGCAAAACATTCTTACATATAAAATAAAATACACATATCTAAGGGGTTTTTTAAGTAAAATGTTATTTGTCTGATATATAATACTTGGCTCAAGCTTGACAAGGAGACTTTTAAATAAACTTGACAGAAGGCTCTATTTGTTAATTAGCATTCTGACATTTAGTTGAAAACATAAACAAATATTTTGAAGAAACAGAGTACTTGGGGATATATTTTAACCATATTAATTACTTAGGAAACTGAAATCACAGAGCTAATTTATTTTCTCAGTCTTTACATTTTAGGAATGGTAAAGCCTAATGAACTCTTTCCAAGATGAGGATATTGTTCATAATAATGAAATTGAACCCTGGTATAGAAGGTATTCTGTCCTGAGAGAAACAAGGGCATTTTAGACTTCTTATAAATGCAGAGCTGAGGTGATGATTAACAAATATCATGTTCGATCATGTTTAATTTAACTTTTATTTTCAAAAGGCTCTAATTACACTAAAAAATAAAAGAAATTTAGGCCAACTTGGAAGTTTTAATTAAAATACCTCTTAATTATAAGCCAAATTATACTATGGAAACAATATAAAAAGAACATGTAAAAAATACATACATGCACAGATATCATGAAGATCATTTTAAAGGCAAAGATATATCAATTTCCATTTTTTTTAGATTAGGCTGTAGGTTAGATCTTTGATCATATTTTACTAGCATTAGCAATCCTTAATCTAAAGTCTGTCCTTTTAAAGACATGATTGTAATCTAAGAAACTTGGATGTCAATGACATAGAGCCTAAACTAATTTATTGGTAAGACTTTAAGGAGGCTGAACAGACATCACCATTTTGGTATTTAAATTAACTTTTTCTTTACATTAAGTTGGACAAAATCAAACTTGGGAAAACAAATTATTAAAGAGGAGAGCACATGTAGACAGTCCATCAGTTTTACTTCTTAATGTTATATTAAAATTTATCTTAGAAATGAGGTATTATTGTTTTTGCACATGAGGTACAAAGAAATACGCAGGCCAAATACCCACAGGCATGAAAAATAAAATTAAGAAATTTTAGAAAAATACTTCTGGAAAGTAATCTATAGCAACTCATCCAACAAGGACTTACTATGTGTATTATCCAGATTCATGCCAAGTGAAATAAAACAAATTTTTGAGTTATTATTTTGGTTACTCATAAGAATCACCATAATTAAAGTAAAATTAAAAAATTCTCAACATAAATGGTTGAAATTTCTGTAACAGTGTTAACTCATACCTGAATGAAAACTATTTTTCATGATCAAAGTAATATTTATTTTATAGAAATAACTAACATTTTAAGATATTATAAAACAGTTAATACCACCCTAAATATACTGACAGGTGTCAAAAGCTGCAAAGGTTGGAAACTAGTATCTCCTGCTTATTTGAGACCTGGTAAACGTAATAGGAGCTGAGGCATTTGAGTAAAAATGGACTACAATGCAATAGAGCTATTACATTGGTTGATTCCAGTTAATTTGACTAGAACCAAGGCCTAAAGGCTTACTGAGAACTGGGATAGCATGGCTTCCACTGAAATCCAGCTTTAATTAGTCATCCAGGCATAAGCTTCCCAGTCAGAAAGTAGGGATTCACAAGAGGCCTTAACTGTCAGGGTTTAAACTTGAATTCTTTTTCTAAGACAAAATGTAATTTGTTTTAGCAGATAGGTCATTAATATTTTATTGAATCTGGAATTATTGGGGGAAATGTGATCATGTAGCCACAATATTTGGAAAAAAAGGTAAACTGTTTCCTTTAGAATTCCATGGTTATGTTATGTGATGATGAGGTAATATCTTTCTGTTTGCTGTGGAAAAAACTGTTGCTCTGATTGGTTGATAAATAAAGCCATTTTGCCTATGGCAAGGCAGTTTAAAGGCAGGCGGAAAATCCAAACAGATAGAGAGGAAGGAGAAAGACAGAGCAGAGGAGATGCTGTCAGCCGCCACCATGAGAAACAAAAGATGTAAAGATACCAGTAAGCCAAGAGCCACGTGACAAAGTACAAATTTATAGAAATGGGTTAATTTAAGATATAAGAACTAGCTAGTGAGAAGCCTGAGCCATTAGGCCATATAATTTGTAAATAATATAAGCCTCTATGTGTTTACTTGGGTCTGAGCAGTTGCAGGACCAGGCGGGACACAGGAATTTTATAAGTGGCTGTGGGATCTTGGAGCTAGGTGAGCACAGGAAAACTTTCAGCTACAATGTGAAATGTCTGTAAAATAAAAGAACCTACTCTGGAGGTCTAGTATTCCCATCCTACTGTGTGAAGACATTATCATTAAATGGTTAAAAAATAATCTAAAAGTCTAATATAATCATAAAGATTACTATTTAGTTGTGATGGATAATTCTTTTAAACACTTAGATCACTAAGCAATTGCTATCTGATGATTTTAAAGTTGGTATCAAGAGATGCCATAGCTCATGCAATCCCTAAAGGACATCCTTCAGACCTTACTTCTATCACGTTTACAGTTTTCCTTAAGCCACATGACTACATTTTGGTCACAGTGTATGTCAGAGAATGGAACTGCCAATCATCAGTATCACAGCAGGGGGATTAATGTACATGCTTTCCTTGTCTTGGGCTTTGGTATTACATTCACTTAATCTATTTTTTCAATAAACAAAATTAAAAACTTTAATATAACGTCAACAAATTTAGAGAAAATATGAGGTGAGGAGTAACTGGAAAGGAACTAAGACTGACAAGAAGCAGATACAACTTTTATTCAGTGATTATATCACTGTAAAAATAGAAAGTATCCAACTCTACATCCCCCTTTCCTCAAACTGCAAGAGGAGAATAAAGCAAGGCTGGAATTGCCTGTTGGCTCTAGAGAGATTATTTACTGAAAGGTATGGGCTACACTTCTGTGAGTATAAAGATAAGTTTTAGGACTCAGGAATTATGCGGAGTCCTGGAAAGTGGCAGAAGTCAGTTCTCTAAAATTCATGATCTCACTATCCTGATTCATTGGTATCAATGCTAGTACCAGGCATGATTCCCTTCCTGTTGGGCAAGCCTTAAATCTAATTATACAGTAGCTGGTTACCAAGAAGACATGGATGCTACTATTGCACCATTATTGATATCTTGCCAGGCTGACCACTGTTTGGCTTCATACAGTTCTTAGTTACTTTCCTATTGTTGCAAAGAGACCTCATGACCAAAACTTATGAAAGGAAACACTTCTTGGCACTCATGTTTCCAAAAGTTACAGCCCTTGATTATCATTACAGTTAACATGGCAGCAGGCAGGCAAGCACAGTAATGGACACTAGCGAAGAGCTTACATCATGATGTAAAAGTTGGAGGCAGAGAGAAAGAGCTAACTTGGAACAGTGTCAGCACTGAAACCTTAAAGCAACCCCAGTAACTAACCCTCTGCAACTAGGCCACATCTTCTAATCCTTCCCAACAGTTCTACCAACTGGTAACCAAGCATTCAAATATAGGACTCTATGGGGGGCATTCTCATCTAAATCACAATGGAGGTCACAGCTGGGAGGCCTATTGACTACTTCTCCCATTTGCCAAATTGCACTGTATCTATTACTATGACAGACTAATGAAAGTGGTTTTGGTGTTAGATCCAGGTTAACCCTCCACAGTCCTGCATCCAAAATGTGGGATGGTTTGGCAAATACGACTTACCTTCAACCTCTCAGATATGACCAAAGGAAAGAGTCATATGTTAAATTACTTGAGGAATTACATAGACTATCATTAAATACTCAAATGGAGATTCCTCATGCCTGGTACTATTGTTTTTATTAATGTAGGGACCTTGGGGGTAGGGACTGTCAAGCCAAGTGACATAATCTCATTTAATATGTGCCTGTGTTTACCCATGAGTGTACATAATCTTGTATTCACACCTTTATTATATATTATATATCATTATTATATTTTCTATAATAGATATATTTACTATTCACACTATGTATGGTATAAAATTTTGGGTGTTTACAAAATAACTACTTCTTAACAATTACCAAACAACATTGGCATTTGTCCCTCATTTCTCTCCTGTATTGACTGTCTTCAATTCATCACTAATTAGAAATCTCCTCCTCCAAAGTTTTCACATGTGCCCCCTCATGTCAGCCATATCCAGCTATTCCCTTTACTATTCAGGCACAAAGAATTCCTAAATCGAAAAACTGTTTGGTAGATGGAATCAAATAGAAAATGAGTGTGCTAACCTAGACTCAGAAAGATAAATCTCTCTTCTCTTCTGTCATTTGTGCTTCCTAGCTCCAAATCTTCAGATATGAGAAGATAACCTGGAGTAACCACAGAGACCATGTCTTGCCTTCCTAATAAAACAATTCAAAGTAAATCTCCTGTATAGGAATGAGCCAATAATAAAAATGTTCAAAATTTTAATGTACTTCTTTTAAACTTTTTTTTCTGAAATTGGAATAACTTCCAGAAAGTATTTATTTCTGATATAAGATTCAAGTATATGAAAAAGTTTCACAACTTTTATCTCATTTTAAATGACACCCAGCTTTTTCACAAGTTTGCAATAAATTTTTTTGACTGGAATTGGTTCTTCTTAAAGCCTCAAGGTGGTTGTCTAAGTTTCTTTTCTATAGCTGTGACACATCAGAAATAGTGAAGGAACTTTTAAAATGGTTTGTCATATTGGGCTTATAATTGCAGAAGGTTAGAGCCTGTGATGGCAGAGCAAAGGCCAATGGTGATGGTGGTAGAAACAAGTGAGAGCTCACATGATAATCTATAATCAGGAGGCAGAGAGACAACACTAGGAGTGTCAATGTCTTTGGAAATCTTAAAACCTGTCTAGACTGACAGATATTCATCAACAGGCCATACCTTCTAATCGTCCTCAAATAGTTCCACCAATGGGAACACTTATTAGCCTATTGGGTCATTCTCAAGCATATAACCACTACAGTTGTTTTCAAAGCTGCTGCTACCTTAGCCAGCTAAAGAAAAAAACAAAAACACCACCAAAAAAAGGTATTATTGCTCATACTGCAAGTGGTTTTCATACTATATATAGTAAAATACTGGGCGTTAAAATTACACTTTTGCAAGCATTGCATTTGTCAGTTGCGTCTCCACTCTTATGAAAATGTCATTATTTCTTTACTCATTTCTATCTCTCACTCTCTGGTCATAGGATGTGTGCATGTGATTCTCAGGAGACAACCTTTGGAAGTGGGTCTCCATTTCCACCAGGTAAGATTCACGAAGGTAACTGAGATTCAACCACATTCTTTTTTTCATACCTCACAACACAAGAATTTGACCAGTGCACTGTCACACAGTTGGTAGTAGTAAGAGTTCTACACACTGCAGTTATCACTGTGAGAACATTTGGGTTTGAACATGGATTTGAAACACAGAAATCTAGGAACAGATTATTTAAAAAGACAAGGTTTCTAAAAACTTTACATACTTTTGAACATTTACTCCAAACATAATGACTTTCACCAGTGGGAGAAAAAAATTGAGTATTTGAGCTTCTAAAGGATTTTCCACATGGTTATGCACATAAGGCCTGTCTTCAGGGTGAATTCTCAAGAACATCATGGCAACAGGAACTGATGAAGGTTTTTGCACAATACTGAAATGCACACATGCACTAGGCCTCTTTCAGATGTAAATTCTTGCATGAGGGGTTACAGAAGCTGTAAGGGGTGAAGGCTTTCCCACATTGCTGAGGATGATAAGGTTCCTCAACAGTGTGAGATCTTTTATGCTGGATAAAATGACAAGAACAAAGAAATAGTTTCTCAAATGTTTACAAACAGAGGGTTTCTCTCCAGTGTGAATGTTTTTATTACTTTTGTGCCAAGTGGAAATAGTGAAGGTTACCCACAACGCTTACCAGCATTAGGCTACCAACTAGTGTGAAGCTCAACAGACACGAACAACATTTCATGTCTGTTAAGATCACCAGAGCAGCTGGGCGGTGGTGGCGCACGCCTTTAATCCCAGCACTCGGGAAGCAGAGCCAGGCGGATCTCTGTGAGTTTGAGGCCAGCCTGGGCTGCCAAGTAAGTTCCAGGAAAGGCGCAAAGCTACACAGAGAAACCCTGTCTCGAAAAAAAAAAAAAAAAAAAAAAAAAAAAAGATCACCAGAGCAGCTGAAGCCTTTTCCACAATCCTTACATGCATAAGGCTTGTCTTTTGAGTTAACTATTTCATGCTTGTTAAAGTCATTGGACTGAATGAAGATTCCCACGTTTTACACACAAAGGGTTTGACTCCAGTGTGATTTTTTTTCATGCAAGTTACACCAAGTAGAAGTGTTGAAGATTTTCCCACAATGTTTACATGCATTTGGCTTCTGTCCAGTGTGAATCATTTCATGAATGTTCGGATGACTGGAGTGGGTAAATGCTTTTCCACAATGCTTACATGCATAAGGTTTTGCTTCAGTGTGGACTATTTCAAGAGCCTTATACAAACAGAAATTGGTTTTTCAACAAGGCTTACATGTCTAAGGCTTCTCTCCAGTGTGACGCCTTTCATGTCTGCAACAACTACTGGAGTCACTGAAAGCTTTTCCACAATGCTTACATGTATAAGGCTTGTCTTTTGAGTGAACTCTTTCATGCTTCTTAAGATCACTAGACTGAATAAACAGTTTCCCACATGTTTTACAGATAAAGTCTTTTTCTCCAGTGTGAATTTTTTCATGCAAGTTTCGACAAGCAGTAGTTTTGAAGGTTTTTCCACAATGTTGACATGCATAAGGCTTCTCTTCACTGTGAACCCTTTCATGAACGTTCATTTGACTAAAGCAGGTAAATGCTTTTCCACAAAGCTTACAGGCATAAGGCTTCTCTCCAGTGTGAATTCTTTCATGAACTTTACATGAAGTGAAATTGGTAAAAGTTTTCCCACAATACTTACATGTATAGGGCTTCTCTCCAGTGTGAATCCTTTCATGTCTGTTCCGACGACTGGAGTCGCTGAAGGCTTTTTCACAATGCCTACATGCATAAGGATTCTCTCCAGTGTGACTCCGTTCATGTCTGTTACGACGACTTAAGTCACTGAAGGCTTTTTCACAATGTCTACATGGATAAGGTTTTTCTCCACTGTGAATTCTTTCATGAATATTACGATGAGCAGAACTGGTGAAGGCTTTTCCACAATACTTACACACATAAGGCTTTTCTCCAGTATGAATTCTTTCATGAATGTTTCGGTAAGTGGAACTGGTGAATGCTTTCCCACAATGCTTGCATGCATAAGGCTTCTGTCTAATGTGACTGCTTTCATGACTATTATGATAATTGAACTGTGTGAAGGCTTTTCCAAAATGTTTATCAGCATAAGGCTTCTCTCCTTTGTGAACTACTTCATGGTTTTCAAAACATTTTACATAATTAAATGTTTTGCCACGTTGCCTACAAATGTACCTTTTCTCTCCACTATGACTTTTTTCGTGGTTGATAAGGTCACTGGAATCAATGAAGGCTTCTTCACAGAGCTTGCATACAAAGGGTTTCACTTCTTTATGGATCCCTCCATCATCCTGGCCGTATGTGTCTCTTGTTAAGTCATCCTCTTTGAGGTTATCTCCAGTGTGAGTTCTCTTCGGAGGCTGACCAAAAGGGAGGCTCCTAGAGGTTTCATGACATTTTTGGTTTTTATAGGGTTTCTCTTTAGGAGTTTCAAGTACCTGAATTGATTCAAAATGACTGATATCTTTCCACTGTTTCTGATGTGTAAAAGCTTTTCTCATAGCTTCCTTATATAGAGATGGTATCCCTCTAGTTTGGTCTCTGAGATATCCATGTGAGGATGAATAACTAATGACATTTCTTACATGCAATGGGCTTTCATGAACTCTTACTCCAGGAGGTATATCTTTATTGACAATATTCTCTGGAATAGATTCCTGGTTTTTATCACAGTCACTATCACATTCGTATTCACAATCTTTCTCAGTTACCTGAATTCTGCAAAAAAAAAAAAAAAAAAAAAAGAGAAAAGCATTACTGTAGTCAAGGGAAATATTGAAGGCTGCTTCTGTGGGCCACTACAACTATTCCATCTCAGGGGCAACAGAAGAATGCCACCATTTTAAGGATAATGTGGACCACATGTAAAGACCTTGTCGTGTGTGTAGAGTGATGACTTTACTTCTACAAGAATTATGAAGGAGCTGTATCACAGGCTTTGAGGTTAAGAACAACTCTTGGTCCTTCAACAGACCAAAGTTTGATGACCAGCATTCACGTGGAGGGCTCATAAGTTCCTGTTACTTAATCTCAAGGATCTCTTGCTCCCTTCTGCCTTCCATAAATGTTTCTGTCACAAGTGGTGTACACAAGAATACATAAACATACACACATATAAAATAACTGAGAGGCACAAAAGGAGTAAACATGAAGGCAAAAATCCTAATGAAGTAGACCAACATAACAATCACATAAAGTGGTTAAATATGGTGGCATTTTGGCATTCTAAATGCTAGGCCAGTGTTGGTTAGTTAGTTATCAACTAGATCTACCTAGGGTCATCTAAGAATAGAGACCTTCAATGGAGAAAATGGCTCAATGAGAATGGCTTAAAAACAAGTCTGTGGGAGCATTTCACATTCCTGATTGATGAAGGAGGGCTTAGAAAATATTGGGTAGTGTGCCCAAGGGCAGGAGGGCAGCAGCTATTCAGGAAAGGTACCTGCTGGATAGTTTTGGTCAACTTGACATAAACTAGTCATACATCAGAGAAGAGGGAACCAAAAAGGAGAAAATGGCTTTATCACATTTAGACATGTCTGTGGGGGCATTTTTTGATCACTAATTAATATGGAGTGTTCGAGCCCACTGTGGGTGGTGTCCCCCTAGAGATGTGGGCCAGGGCTGAATAAGGCAGTTAGTTGAATAAGGGATGAGGAGCACATCAGTAAACAGCATTTCTCCATCACCTCTGCTTCAGTTCCTGCCTCCAGGTTCCTGCCAGGCTTGAGTTCCTGCCCTGGCTTTGCTTTATGATGAGACTGTGACAAGGAAGAGTAAATAAAAATGAGCTCCACCCCAGAGTTGCTTTTGTCACAGCAAAAGAAAGCAAACAAAACAGCATTTATGTTCAAAACCTCAAAAGAATATATAGAAAGGTAGTAAATACTTCTGGATATGATGAGAAGTTTTTGTGAAAAGCTCTTTTAGAGCTTAATGTTATATGACACATTGGTGATATTAATAGATTACACAGATGAGATTCTCAAATATTTAAAGACACAATTTAATGCTCCGTTACAGGAATCTGTGTAGTATCATTTTTCACTTAGGTGTACTTGGAACATTTGACAGGATCTCAGTTGTCCCATGATCCCCAAATCTTTGACATATATTACTTTCTTTTTGAATATAAATTACCCCATATTTCTGCTGAGATCTTTGTAGTCCTCTTCAGTATTTTCTTCTAGTGCTTTCTCTAGAAGAAAATCCAGAATACTTTATGACATATTAAACATAAAAAATTATTATAACCTAGCTCTTATGACATGAGTATTCATACTAAATTCACCCACATATTCCCTTCAAGAATCCAAATCACAACAGTACACATATAAGCAGAAAACAGTTGTTCTCTGACTGAATAAGCAATGGAAGCATGTTTGGTTTTTTACCTATGGAGATCAGGTTCAAAAATGTTTCCTTCATCACAGTACTGTAGAGCTTCTTTTGACTAGAATCCAACAAAGCCCACTCTTCTAAGGTAAAGTCCACAGCCACATCCTCAAAGGTCACTGGCTCCTAAGAGTGCATACATTAGGATGGTTAGTTTTAACTGACAGACTGACAGAATACAGAATCATCTAGCATATATGTTTCTGAAAATAAATACTTATAAATGATCAGCAAATAGGATTTACCGAAGAGTATATCTGGGATGCTATCTTGATTACCTGATGTAATAAAGGAAGACCCACTGTCTCAGTTACTATTCAACTGCCATGAGGAAACATTACCACCACGTAACTATTATAAAAGGAAGCATTTAATTGGAGCTTGCTTACACTTTTCAAGGGTTAGTCAATGATTATCACGGTGGAAAACCAACAAGCATAGAGCTGAGACAGCGGGTGAATATTTTACTCCTTATCCAAAGGCAGCAGGCAAACAGACAGACACTGTGCCTGACATGGACTTTTAAAACCTCAAAAAGCATCGCCATTGACACACCTACAATAGAGCCATATATCCTAAAAAGTTCCAAACAGTGCCAAGATTTCAAATATGTGAACCTATGGAGGTCAGTCACATTCAAAACAACACACACAGCAACTTGAGAGTCAGTAGCTTTTGAACTGTATAGGGATTAGTAGAAGGAGGGAGCTGAGACATAGAAAACTACACATTTCTCTATTCACAATTGTGTTTCATTTGACCAGCAGCTTCATAGTTGTGCATTTTATGAACTGTACCCTTCAATTCTCATTCTGCCTTGAGTTACTTTTCTCAGAGTCTTTTTTGACAGCCAGATAAAAAGCCTAATATAAAGAATATATTTAAGGGCTAGGAAGATGGCTCAGTGGTTAAGAGCACTGGCTGCTCTTCTAAGGTCCCCAGTTCAATTACCAGCAACCACCAATCTATTATGGGATCTTATTCCCTCTTTTTTTCATGCAAGCATACATGCAAATAGAGCATCATATACAAAAGCAAATATATCTTTAAAAAAATTTTTAAAAGGTGGGACCTTTGTTGTAAGTAAACCTCAGCAGATTCTTTGTAGTAATTTTTAACTTGCCTTGGAAGGGATGTGCAGAAATCAGCAATAAAATTTTCTTTAGAGAAGAAAAACAATTGACCACACTAAATACAAAGCTGAGTGAGTCATTCGATGTTGGAGGCTGTCAGAGGAGCAACAGATGGAAATTGAAGTTCAGATGTCAGCCCACCAGGAGGGAAATCCCTCATGGGTGAATCTCAGTAGGCAAGGCCCTGGACCAGACTCCAGAATGTCTTTTGCTTCCTCTGTGCCTTTATATGTTTGCTGATGCCACCTTTCTGTGGTATGAATGGATGTGGGGAGATCCCTACTGCTTATAATGTAGTGTGTTTATCTTATGGAAACAACCTGTTCTACTGGGCACTTTTACCTGTGATTATGAAGATGATTTCTTCCTAAGCCATACTGTCTAATTGATGATAATAACCTTAGTTTAAATAGAGTTTTGATAAATAAAACTATAAACAAGGTAAGTGTCACATAGCTAGACACAAGTTTCTGTTGAGGAGCCATATAGACTGTGGCTTAGGTTAATGAATAAGTGGAAGCCCATGAACTGTGGACTGGTGGCTGTGGAGCCCCCAGGGGACTAGACTAGGCCCTCTGGATATGGAAGACTGTTGTTTGGCTCGAACTGTTTGGGGGGCACCCAGGCAAGGGGATTGGGATCTGTCCCTGGTCTATGCGCAGGCTTCTGGAATGTGGTGCCTGTGGTGACCTTGCACAGCCTTGGTGCAGTGGGAAGGGGCTTGGACCTACCTAGGCTCAGTGTGCTGGGCTCTGCTGACTCCCCATGGGAGACCTCGATTTGGGGGATGTGGGAATGCGGGGTGGCTTGGGAAAGAGGGCTGGGGGTGGGAGGAGGAAGGAGGGGGATCTGTATAGCATGAGGAGTGAGTAGAAAATTTCTTAATAAAGAAAAATGAAAGAAATAAAAGACAATGACAAAAATGGTATTCTCAAAGGATAATATTTGCTAATTTTTACATATTTGTTTCTTTATTTATGTATAAAAGTGATCATAAATAAAATTAACCATAAAAAAAGAAATTATAAAGCTGAAAGAAAAAAAAAGAAAAACAATTGAGTCCCAATACCCCAGCTAACTTAAATTCTATTAACCTTAATGTTGGGAGATGTGTTCCCAGGTTTTGGAGACCATCATAGCTGAACAAAGCTTTGAAAATAACTTAAAGTTAGACTAAGATATTTTTGTCAAATACCCAAGAAGACAATCTAGTATTAGAAAGGCACATAGTTAAATGAGGATTTCACTAAGGTCAGGGAACAAGAACAAAGCAGCCCAATTATCATTAGCTGACATGCCTTTCTTGCTAGGATTGGTTGATGTCCAAAGGTGATGATTAATTCCTTATACCCATTTCTGCCCTCAACCTCCTGATATAAGAAACTATTGATGCCAGGCTGGTAGAGGACAGTCACACCCACCTGATGCAGGCTCACTCAGATAGGGCCTCGCTTGCTTCCCAGCAAGTAAGAAGAAAGCTAGCCTGGGTCCTTGGGTGGGGTGTGTGGGCCCCCTCATTTTAAGGAAATAAGGGGTGGAGAATTGGGAGAGTTAGAGAATCAGACTCATACTCCATGAAAAGACACATAAAGGAAGAAGGTAGATGAAGAGGATTGGGCAGATGTTGAAGGCCAGCTCGCCACCTAGATCTATGATGATGGTGGTGTGGAGTTGACTAATGAGGAAGTTCTGCTTACCACCTGTGACCATTGCAATGTCTGGATCAGGCTGCTACCAAGGGCAATGTGTGGGTCTCTGGTCCTATAGTAGCCAGAGTCTGTGTTGATATCCATGGCTTCTGTTGCCACTGAGTGCCATGCTGACTCCAGTGGGCTGGGTCAATCCTCCTGAGTCAGGATTGGGTGCATGAGCCATGCTGCCACTGGGGCCGTACTGATCTTGGTGGCCTTTGCTGTCACCTGGGGCCATGGCGACAACCAGGCCTAGGCTGATGCTGAGGACCATATCTGTTACCACGGTCCTATTGCAGCTGAGGTCTATGTTGATGCCCATGTCCCCACAGTGTCACCAAAGGCCACATGAAACCTGGGGTCTAAGATGCATCCTACAGCCTTGTTGGTGTCCAGGGGCTCTGCCATCAGAGCCATCCTGATCTGAGTGCCTGGAGCTACCACTCAGAACAAGGATGTCAACCAGGTTAAGCTGGTGCATGAGGCCATGTCTGGGTCTGTGGCACAATTGCAGCCGGGGTCTGCATTGAATTCTGTGGTACAGGTTGCTGCTAGGGCCCATACAGAGGCCCGGGATCTGAGCTGAAGCCTGTGGCTTGGGTGGAGTTGGGGGGTAGGGCACACCACAGCAGGGGCCATATAGATATGGGTGGCCTGTGCTAACATCCAGGGCCAGGGTGTCATCTGGGCCCAGGCTGCCACCAAGGGCAATGTCTGGGTCCATGGCCCTGCAGCAGCCAAAGTCCATATTGACATACATGGCTCAGGTTAGCACCAAGCACCATAAAGAAGGCTGGGGTGGAACCAGCTACTTGAGTCCGGGTTGTTGTCTGAGGACCAGGAAGCATCCATGTATGAGTGGCCTGTGCTGCTACTCAATAATATGGTGACGTCTGGGCCCAAGCTGCATCTGAGGGCCATGTCAGGTCCGTGGCCCCACTCCAGCCAGGGTCTATGCTGATGTCCCATGTTCTTGTTGCCATCGAAGGCCATGCAGACACCCAAGATCGAGGGCCAAGCTAGTGTCCAGAGGACATGTCACCACTGGGAGCAGTGGTGACATCCACACCCAGTTGCTGCTAAGGACCACGTTGGGGTCCATGGTCCTACTGTGGCTGGGGTCTGACCTGAGAGGTCCAGGTCCTTCACTGTCACTCATGATAACGTAGAAGCCCAGGGTTGGGGCCATAACCTGAGGCCTTGGTGATGTCCAGTGACCACACAGCTGCCGGAACAATTCCCACCTGATGGGTGATGTCATTCTGTATGCTGTGAATATGTATGGTTCTGATTGGTTGATAAATAAAGCTGTTTGGCCAATGGTGAGGCAGAATAAGGTTAGGCAGGACATTCTAACTAGAGAGAGAAGAAGGAGAAAGACAGAGCAAGGAGACACTGCTAGCTGCCACTAGGAGAAGCAAGATGTAAAGATACTGGTAAGCCACAAGCCATGTGGCAAAATATAGATTTATAGAAATGGGTTAATTTAAGACATAAGAGCTAGACAGTAATAAGCCTGAGCAAATGGCCAAGCAGTTATAATTAATATTAAGCCTCTGTGTGATTATTTTATAAAAGGCTACAGGACTGTGGGTGAGAGATTTGTCCTGACCTCGAGCCAGGTGGGACACAGAAAAACTTCCGACTACACCCACCTGGTTGGCCATTCCTTCCATGCAGAGCTAGGATGTCATCTGGGCCTAAGTTGCTGCCAAGGACCACGTCTGGGTCCATGGTCCAGCTGCAGCTGGAGTTTGTGTTGGTGTCTCTGGCCAGTGTCACCTCAGGAGGCCTTAGGAATCATGCAAGATGAAATCAGAGGACTATACTGAGCCAATCCCACCCTTCACTGTCCTGGGAAAGCTGGCATAGCCTCCCATGGGCCACTACAGCAAGAGGGCTGTCCCCTGAACTCGGGAGAGAGGGCTCCAACCCTTCCCTGCAGGTGAGGGTGAACCTATCCCGAGGGCATGCATGTAGGGAAGCTGACTCCTCCACTGCACCTGAGGCTCGATCTGACCTGCCTGGCTAACACGCAGACACACAACTGGGTCTTGTGTTGACCCATCCAAGCATCTACCCCATTTAGGTCCTGCTGGAGCTCATAAAGGGATTGGTCCTGCAGAATACCTGCAAGATCTCCAAGACACAGGATACTCCAGAAGAGCTCTGGTGAGGATCCAATGAGGCTGGTGTAACAAAAACCAGAGGCCTTCAACCAGAGCAATGACTCATTGCAATGAACAGTTGCCAGTCAAGTGATGTGACAAAGGAGTATACCAAAGGACACACCAAAGCCTCCAATGCCATGAGGACGGATGAAGACATGATAGAGAGTCAGGAGAGAAGGAGAAGCGGAGATTTTCTGTTTCTGGTGTGGCTTTTGTTCTGTTTTGATTTATTGTTCTTGCTTTTGTTTGCTTGCTTACTTTGTTTTGCTTTCTTTCATGGGGGGATGCAATAGGGATGAAAGGGAATATGGAGAGACTGGGAGGTGAGCAGAATGGGGGTGCATGGTGTCAAACTCCCAAAGATTCAATTAAAAAGTTAAAAAAAGAAACTACTGATGAGTAGGTATGCACCCTAAAGATTTAAAGTGGAGTTGACTGATTCTTTTTTACATAAAGTTTAGATTTGTGATTCCTTTAAGATTCCTTATAAGATTACCTTTTGAGGTAAGTAATAAAGTGACTGGTCCTTTCTTTATGACTGTAAAATGCAGCCTACCAGTAAAAGAATACCTTACTTACTTACCTTCTGTTAATCTATAACAAGTTGCTTGGGTATGAATATAAGTGGGTTCTTGGGATAATTTGTTTTTCACCTGTAATATGTAAACTGTTTAATCTTGTAAGTGATATGGAAAACATGCTGTTTTTTACTTGTATTCATTGTAATCATTCACTTGAAAAGCAGAATGTAACCACATTGTAATTTTTATATTGCCTGAAATATTTTGCTGGGGTATATAAGCTATAAGGGAAAGAATAAAGATAGAGTTAAAAATGAGTTCAAAGGAAAACATCAAGAATGAGAGTTAGAAGGAAAACATCAAGAATCAGAGAATTAGGAGGAAAACATTAAGAGAGTTAGAAGGAGTTTGAAGGAAAGTGTCAAGAATAAAGACAAGCCGGTCGGTGGTGGCGCACGCCTTTAATCCCAGCACTCGGGAGGCAGAGCCAGGCAGATCTTTGTGAGTTCAAGGCCAGCCTGGGCTACCAAGTGAGTTCCAGGAAAGGCGCAAAGCTACACAGAGAAACTCTGTCTTGAAAAAACCAAAAAAAAAAAAAAGAATAAAGACAAAGTTAAAAGGAAAACATCAAGAGTGAGAGAAGGAAATCACCAGGAAAATAAAGAATAGAGAATATGAAAGAGTAAAGAAAAGGTCTGAAGGAAACCATCCAAGAGTGTGTGTTTTTTTGCCTCACCCCTTTAGATAAAAAAAGTATTAGTACATGCTGACTCTGGAGATTCTCTATGAGCCCTGTGCTGCTGGAGGCTGGTCCTCCAGGCAGCAAAAATTCTAGCAGACTTTTCAGACACAAAAATAGTAAATAAATGCCTACAGAGGAGACATGGATCAGGAAGGTTCAGTGGGAATAAGGACTCTGTCAGGAACTAGAGTAATGGCCATTTCTGTGCTATTATACTCAAGAACATAACTTTGTTCTGCCCTACATAGGAGAACTTGAAATGAACTTGAGAGGTAGTATATTGTGAACTCTATAGGAATTATATTAGTGGAAGGATGGAGCTGAGACACAGAAAACTACACATTACTCTCTTCCTGATTGTGTACACTGTGACTAGCAACTTCATAGTTCTGCATTTTATGAATGATATCCTTCAATTGTGATATGAAATAAACTCCTTCTGCCTAAAGTCACTTATCTCGGAGTTATTTATGACAGCCAGATGAAAACCCTAATAGATGAATACATTTAAAGAGATGGCTCAGTGTTTAACAGCACTGGCTGCTCTTCCAGAGGTCCTGAGTTCAATTCCCAACAACTATGTGGTGGCTCACAACCACCTACAATGGAGGCAGACATTTTCTGTCGTACAGGCAAACATGCAAATAGAGCCCTCATATAAAAAAACAAATACATGTTAAAAAAGAAAGGATTTAAAAATTGGGGCCACTGCTGTTGAGTAAACTTAACCAGAGTCTTCTTTGTAGACATTTTTAACTTGTTTTGGAAGGAATTTGCAGAAATTAGCAGGATAAGGTTTTTTACAGAAGAAAAACAATTGAACACACTGAACACAAAGCTGAAGGAGTCATTCTTGCCGATGAGTCAAGGTCAAAAATGGTGAAACAAAGGTCTACAGAGTACACACAGGTCAGGGAGTTTCAGTGAGAACAAGGACTCCGTAGGGATCTAGAGTAACAGCCATTAATGTGCCATTATGGTCAATAACTTAATTTAATTGTGCCCTACATCAGAGAACTTAAAATGACCTTGTATGTAAAGATCGCAGAGTACTTTGGTAGAGGTAAAGAATGTGAACAAGCTAAAAATTTTAAAAAGTTGGAATTGATAATAACTTTGTAACTATGCACTAGGACAGCAGTGGACGAGGCAACATTGGGAAAACTAGGCGACCGGGGACTCTTCTTTGCTTGGGCTCTACACACAGTCCTCTGTGAACCTAGTAATCTGTTGGTATACTTCTTGGAAAATCATCTTTAGTGGGCTGTCTCTACATAGGCTTTAAAAATACAAACAAGTTAGTTCCTTAAGTAACTCTTTATTGTGTTCAAATACCTCTTGGAAAACACATGGGAAATAGGCTGATTCTCAATGAAGTAGTTTCAGGTGCATGTGCAATAAGGCAAACTATTCTCAAAATGAATGTTCTAGAACAATAATAATTTTTTTTTCTTTTGTTACAATTTCATCTTTTAAGTAATTGGGCCTGCACATCTGTAAAATTGGGCCTGGCAAAGTCATGTGCAGTTAGCTAGGCTTATGAAAAGTAATCCTGTCAGTCAAAACACTGACCTCTGTGCATACTATGTACTTTAAAAACCAAATTCTTTCTTTCAAAGCCCCCCAGATAATAGATACCCTTGAGTACCCTTAGTCATGTGGCCTGATGATACCTTTCACTGCCTATTTCTGTCCTGTGGTATGCCTTTGTTTTGAATAAAGTAGCTCTTCTCTAAATGAGAATACCCTTATTAGATCCCAACAACCAATTAACTACCTGATAAATGGTAGATAGAGGGAAGTAAAGAAAATTTCCGCTCTCATTACTAAAAATTTCCCTCACTAGTTTCTACCCCCTTTCCATTGTGATACCGAAGTCTTCAGTGGATAACCAAACATCTACTTTGTCAAAAAGAAACATTGATCTGAGGCTTCCATGTCCTACAATACACGTTGGCTGAGGATGAACTATCTCTGCTAGGTTGTTCAACAGGAATGGATTAAGAAATCAATAGGAGAGACAGGAAAAGTGGACTAATAGGTGACTCTGCTGAATCACGAACAATGTAGGACTTCTCAGTTTCAATTTAGGACAAGTTCTCTGCCCTAGGTCTACAGCCACTGGGAATTCATGGGAAGTATTCATCTTTTTTTTCTGTCTTTTTCTTTTCTTCCTGTGTCATTCAGAACAATAACTTAGAAACAAATGATTTCTTATTGACTACATCTGTTACACAATAATAATTGTCTATATAAAATATGAACACTGTAGTTTCATAGAAAATCAATGGACAAACACACAAGGTGAGAAGAGTAGTCTTACTGAGATAACTCAATTTCACCAAAAATATTCTACAATGCATGTATCAAATTCTAAAATTCCCAAAGCACTTCAGATCACGGGTCAGCCAAATTTTGGACAGAATGCGATTGCCCCCAAGAAGGCCACCCCTAGCTAAGAAGGTATTGGCAGCTAATGGCTTTGGGAGGATAGACACTTATATTTATCATCAGAAATGTGGCCCCTAGTATGTTGTCATACCCTATGGATGGCCACACAAATTGGACAGCACTAGTTGAACTCAATGGGTAATAAAAAAATAAAAACAAAAACATAAACAAAAGATGTGTTATAGATATTAAAATATATCAACTTATATGCAGAAAATTCCCCAAAATAAACAGTATTTAAAAGGTTTGGCCTTTTTATTAACAAAATAATAAAACCAATGTCTGTTTGGCTAGGGCACAGGTAACCAGGTAAAAAAAAGCTTGCCATGCTATCCTAAAGACCCCAAACCCTATTGAAGGTGTGTGGAAAAGTAAATATTTACTCACCATTAGTGGTAGATTAAACTACTGCAGTTACCAAGCAAATCTGTGTAAGGTTGCCTCAGATATAAAAATATCTCTCCACTTATAATAAAGAGTTTAGTCTATATACTACCACAGATACATGCACACTCATACTCATTGCTGCTCTAGTCTCAATAGCTACAAAAAGAAACAGCCTGGAAGTCCATCAGCTAATGTCCACATAATGGAAAAGCAGCACACAAACACTGAAATCTGACTCTAAAATGAAAAATACTGAAATGAAATTTGCAAACAAATGTGTAAAACTGGAAATGTAATTATACTGAGGAGATGTCTGAAGCACGAAGTAAAATGCTGTCTGTTCTTTTTACACATAAATTCTACCTTTAACCTCTTCCTGTCTGTTTCAGAACGGGACCGAGTGTCCATAGAGAGCATGGAGAAGGAAGGTTCCATGAGATCTGTGGGGAGGTGGGGGTGGTACAGGCACAGTAGTAGGCATGTGGTGTGCAAGTAGAGCGGGGACACAGTAGGACTGAAAAGGACAAAGCAAGTACAGGAAAGGGAAGAGAGGAGGGGATTTGAGTGTCAAGGTTCAGGATTATCCTCAGCCGTACAATGATTCCAGGCCAGACTGCGGCTATACTAGTGTCCCTGCCTAAGTAAAAACAACAAAACAAAACAAAACACAGGAATGGTGATGCAAGCCTTTAATCCCAGAATGAATGTTGCAGACAAGAGTATTCTCTGAGTCCAAGGCTAGTGTTGTCAAAACATCGAGTTCTGGGGTAATAAATAGATTGTAACTGCTCTCCACACTCAAGCAGGCATTCAAATGAAACACATTTTCTCCACCAGGTAGAAAGCACACTTGTCTTTCTCTCAGATGAACTATCCAAAGCTTTCCCAATAGTCAGAAATTACACTACCTACAAAACAACTATCTGAAGGCAAAAGGAAAAGCATGAAATGTTAGAAAGTTTTGCGAAGATTATAATCCTGGAAACTACAGGTTAGAGAATTCACACTCCCAATCCCTTCTGCTTAAAGCAACCTACGGCAAAACAAGCAGGAACGAAGAAAAATCTAATGCCAATTCCACGAAGCTTTGCCAGTCTTGCCGGCCTTTTTCACATTCAGTAAAGTCATGAATACTTTCCAAAATCCCAATTTTGCCCACGCCCCAGATCACTGCAAAGAAATAAAATGTGAAACTAATATAAATTTCTTTGTTGAGACTGGTAATTTTGACCTACTGCAGTTAAGAGGAGAAGAAAAACACTGTTGCACATGATCTGAAAGAGAGAGGAAGGGAGGAAAGAAGAAGGGAGGGAGGGAGAAGTAGAAAAATGCAAAAATCATATGGATGAGGTATTAAGGGTGGAGATACAGCTCTGTGGGAAACTCCTCTAACACCAGGAGGCATAGGACTCAATTCTGAGGGAGACCAGCTGGGGGAGGGGAGCAGAGGAGAGAGGAAGGAAATCATAGGTGATGAGAGGAATCAACCCACATGAGCACACACAGAAAAAGAGGAGGAGAAGGGAAACCGCACAGCACACAGAAGACCCTCCAGAGCACAGTCTGGACTCAGCATCACCAACCCGCCAGCTCGTTAACATCTGTGCAGGTGCAGTTCCATGGCCAGGACTCACCCAAGAGTGCTGAAGGACAAAACAGTGGGGGCCTCAGGGATAAAGACTGCCTGCTGGGCCCATACTTCAGGTGCACTTGAGGATGGCCATTGCTGTTCCAGACTATTTTCAACTGGGCCACATAGCACTTGGGGAACCTTCAGTTGGGGGCTCTGTATATCTCTAAAACAGCTAGTGTCCCAATGCTGCCACCCAGGAACCAAGAGCACAAGGAACACTCATCATTTTGTGCTTCTGATGTGTCTAGCTGTCTTCAAAGAAGCCTGCTGACCTCAGAACACATAGTCACCCAAGCCTGGACTTGACATTGCTCTCCCCTGCAACACATAACCTAAAGCAGCAACATGCACAGCACTTGATGACTATCAACGATTGTTGTTGGACAGTTTATTTCTTTTAGTAATAACGTCCTCCATTCTGCCATCCCCCTGTGCCCATTTCCAGTGGATCACTCAGATCTTCACATCCTAACTAGCCTCCCTTCCAGTCCTCAACTCCAGCAGGCATCCCTAGAAACCTATAGACCACTCAGGCCAGAGAAGTAGGCATACTAATTAGATATCTTTGCCTCTTCCTCAGCCGTTCCAAGTCCAAGCCCCAGTGTCATCTCCAACTCTTTTGCAGACTAAATGCTGCAGCCTCCCCTTCCCTCTACCCCTGTCTTCGCTGGAACATATGGATCGTCACCTCCAAAATTTCCTTTTCCCACTCATTGCTTTATCTAGGCACCAAAAGTAGCAGGCCTATCCAGAGAAAACACAGGCCAATTATCCAGGGAAGCCAGTAGGCTAACTGCAGATCTCCACCTCTCCATCCACTCCCGAAAACCCAACCCCACAGTCTCATCCCCAGACCTGCAGCAGACCACATGCTGTGGCCCCTCCTTCCTCCTGACCCCTATATCATTGGGTCACAGACATCTACTCCTCCAAATCGCTGTTCTACTCATTACTTTATCACAGTGCCCAACAGCAGCAGGCATTTCCTGGGAACCTGCTGATTATTTTGACCAGCTAAGCAGGGATAAGTGCAGATCTTCACATTTACCTTCATTGCTCCAAGTCCAATCCCCATTCTAATCCCCAGCTCTGTAGCAGTCCTTTGGGGTGACCTCTCCTCACTATCTGCACCATTTCTGAGGAAATTAAGCAGGCCCTGGTGGAACACACCCTCCCTCCTGTGGACTCTCTCAGCCATGCCCTGTTCTAGCACTTCTCCATACGTAAGTTTCAAATCCAAATACCTAGAAACACATTTCCTCTGGATGCCCCAATGGCTACACTTATCAAGGTCCCAGAAGCATTTCTGACCAGAGAAAACATAATCAGCATACTCAGCTAAGACACAGAGAGGGCAACAGAAACCGAGTAACAACACACAAATCAAACACACACCAGACCTGATATTAGCATCCAGAATTACAACTGTCCCAAATCATGATGCCTAGACTCCAGCGGGGGGAAAAAAACAATCAACAACAGCCAGGACAATATGTCTCCACGAGACCACAGGTATCATACCACAGCAGGCCCTGACCACTGCAACACAGCTAAAGCAATAAAGACTGTAAGATAGCCCTCAAGAAGATGATACAGGTCCTTAAATAGAAAATGGATAATGCCCTTAACGAAATCTATGAGAACAAAAATCAAAAAAGCAGGGGAAGAAAATGAATAAAACAGTTAAAGACATGAAAATGGAAATAGAATAAATAAAGAAAATCCAAACAAAATTAAATAAGTAAATGAAAAAATTAGGAACTCAAACCTCACCTCAGAGGCAAGCCTCACCAAGAGAGTGAATATCTAAGTCAAAAGAAATGTTAAATATTAAAAATTCCTGTCATAAAACATCCAAGAAATTTGTGACCATATGAAAAGACCAATGTAAGAATAATAGGTATAGAGGAGGAAAAGAAACTCAGGTCAAAAGAAGAGAAATAAGTAACACAATTACAAATTCTAAGAGATGGAAGAAAGTCATTTGATGAAATCCAACAACTGTCTTCATGATAAAACTCCAGGAGAGATTAGGGAGTCAATGGTCATGCTTCAACATAATAAAGGCAGTTTATACCAAGTCCATGTGCAACATTAACATAAATGTAGAGAAACTCAAATCAGTTTCACAAAAATCAGGAACAAGACAAGGTTGTCCACTCTCTCCATATCTATTCAATGTGGTCCATTTTTTAATTGGGTTGTTTGAGTTCCTAACATTTTGTTTTTTAAATTGTTTTTTACATATTCCCAACACTAATCCTCTGTTAGGTGTAAAGCTGGTAAAGATTTTTCTCCCATTCTGTGGGCTGCCTTTGCATTCAGGTTTCTTCCCTTTGTTGCCCAGAAGCTTTTTAGATTCATGAAACCACATTTGTCTTACTTGTAAGTCTTACTTCCCGAGATCCTGGAATCCTATTTAGAAAAACTTTACCTGTGCTCAAAATTCAAGTACAGTTCTAAATCTAGCAATTTATGGATATAATGTTGCATGCTGAAGACACTGAACAATTTGGAGGTTAATTTTGTGCAAGGTGAGATTCTAGCTTCACTAGTCTGCAGCTAAAAATTACATGAAGATTTTCTCTCTCTTCAGTCACAATGGCCTTCAAAAGGAATACAAAGAACAACAAACAGTGGTGTTGATGTGGGTCACAAGGAACCTTTGTTCACTGTTGGTGGGAATGTAAAGTAGTGTAGCCTTTCTGGAAATCAGTCAGTAGGTCTCTCCAAGAACTAGAAATAGGGCTGGTTCAAGAGGTAAAAGCACAGGCTACTCTTCCAGATCACCCAGGTTCTATTCCCAGTACATGCATGGCATCTCTCAACTATCTGTATCTCCAGTTCTACAGGATGCAACACTTACATCAGGCCTCCAGGAACACTACACACAAGAGGCATGGGAATGTACATGCAGGTAAAACACTCATACACATAAAAACAAATAAATTTTTTACAAACTTGAATTGTACTTGCCATATGAGCTAGCTACCCCACCTCTGGGCATCTATCCAGAGAACTCTATGTCTTACTGTTGAGATGCTTGCATATTGATGTTCACTGCTTCTCTATGGACAATAGCTATGAAGAAGAATCAATCTAGTTACCCACCAACTTACAAACGGATAATGAAAAGGTGATACACACACATATATTACTGTACTGGAAAAAAATAAATAAAGTTAACATTTTCAGGAAAAAGGATGGAACTAGAAAACATTCTACTTAGTGGGATCACCCATGGCCAAAAAGAGAAACACTAAATGGCTTTTCTCATATGAGATTCTTAGTTTCAAATTTTCTGTTTATGTGTGGTTTTAACTTTAAGTATGGACGAAAGGAGCTAGAAACAGGGTATGGTGGGAGGATGTACAGGGCATAGGAAGAATATGGGTAAAATGAAAGTGGAGAGTGGAATAATAGAGACAGTGGAATAACAGAGTTTCAAGCAGCTGGCGGTCTGGCAGTTATGGAAAAGGCAGAGTCCAGAAGAAGATTGAAACAAAATGAAATGCACATGAAGAAGTTGTTTGGGAGCCAGGTGGTGGTGGCGCACGCCTTTAATCCCAGCATTCAGGCGGCAGAGGGAGATGGATCACTGTGCATTTGAGGCCAGCCTGGTCTACAGAGAGAGTTCCAGGAAAACCAAGACTACACAGAGAAACCCTATCTGGAAAAACTAAAAGGGAGAAGTTATTTGGGAAGCTATGATCTTGCAGTAAAAGATAAAAGTATATGCATATAAAAATAGGGGATAGTAGTGCTTATGTGATCTGCAAGGACAAGGAGAAAACAAAGCTCCACGTTTCCAAATGGACAGAGTGTAGAGGAAAGGAGGGTTAGGAAGTGGTTAACAAAGCTAAACATAAAAAAAGTAACACTTTATGAAACACCACAAGTCTGTAAGCCACTTAGAAATACTTTTGTTGAGGGATGACAGCACATCACTGTGAAAGCCCTGGCTGGCCTGGAACTCTCTTTCTAGTTCAAAGACCAGAATATAAACTCTCTATACAGACGAGTCTAGCCAGAAACCCACAAAGCTCTGAACAAGCAGATATTGTCTCACATTAGTGAAGAAGCTGCTCCCAGAATCCATAAGTGACTAAATAAAATGTCAATGGTTAGGTACAGGTAATTGGTCAGAGATGGTTCCAAGGCAGACAAAATGACAACAGCCTTCTATGGCTGTTGGTTGTCCACTAAAATTAGATGATAAAACCCTATTGCTAAAGTCACCAGAGACTTAGGTTCCAGGACACCGGGAAATCAGTCATTAACAGATAAGGAACGTCCCAGGTGCATATCTTTCTTAGTGCTGAAAGGTACTATAAAAGCAGGTGGGGAAGAAAAGGCATCAGTGGGCTATCCTGAGCTGAACCCTGCTACAATACTGACAGACCAGATGTGCCTACTGAACAGACTGCTTATGGAACTAACCAACTGCTGTCAGCGGGATTTCAGAACCCTTCCATAAAAGAAGTCATGCCTCGAACTCTGCCAGGGTCAAAACTTGTAGCTATGGTTGTCATAGGTCCTAAGGGAGAAACTACTGGTGGTGTTTTTCCAAGTGGTCACGTTGACACACTGCTTTCTAAATATTTGTCTCCATTCATTTATTTCACTTGGTACCAACGTGAATCAGAGGAGGTTCTTATTCTAGCAGTGGTCATTGATATCGAGAAGCAATATTATTTAAATAATGAAAATAAGCAACTGAAAAACTCAATCACAGATGGGACATTTCTATCAAATCCCTAACACTCATGGCTAAGGAAAGACAGAAAAGGCAGCTGAAATGAGAATGTAAGAGATGGAGGACAGGGAAGAGCACTGTGAAATGCTGTGCTCTCTACAGGACTTACCTGTTGATACAAGAATTCACAACTGCTCTGATTATGCTCCCAAGAAAGATCCTGGTGGTGAACAACTCCAGCAATGGACTGAGGTGTTCTTGGAAGCCTCACCAAACTGAGAGACTGGTTTTAATTTTGGCTTCTAGAGGAGAAAGTCACTTTTCTTTAGGAATGTGGCCACTAACAGGCATGTACTAATTAGATTTACTCAGGTGTAAGTAAATTATTAAAAAAAATTGAATCTGTCTTCATATCTCTATGTATCTATACCTACATTACTCTGAAAACAGTTATTCAGTTCTTTAGAAGGTATTTAATAGAAAGATTTTTTCCCAGACCAAAATCATATGAAGTTTTCAAACATACATTAATTGTTGACTCTGAGAGCTGAGGAAATTTAGCTGCATAACTATTCTTTCCTGTGGTAAAAAGTGTAATTCGTCAATGATTTTCCACTGCTCAATACAATGTTCATCATACTGGACCACAGAATTCTTGAGTAGTCATTCCTCTTATGCTACACATGTTTCTAGTTTGTGGTTGGTTTTGATTTGTTTTTGAGACAGGACCCATACCAAAGCCTAGCTGGACTCAAAAGCACCATCAAGCCCAGAATTTCAGCAAAACGATAGCAACGCTATCTTGCAAGTGCTGGAAGACTGTGTGAAGGAACGGAATGCCCTCATCTCAGGCTTCAAAGCCTTCTTGTAGTAAAGATAAAGGAGATTCATTCCTATGCATGATTAAACCTCTGTTTCTCAAGCACTGGGCTATGCCTCACCTGTAACCTTAACTACAATGGTTCCATACTGCCCGTTTCAGAACTGGCAAGCATATCTTTATTTCAAAAAGTTTATAACTATCTTGAAACCCTAGGTTGGTTTCAAACTTTTTATGGCTACCGTGTCATGACTATCTGTTGTTAGAATCATGTTGCAAACATGTCTTTGTTTCAGGGGGTCGTTATGACTAACTTGTTTTGCTTATGTTTTTCTGCAGAATCCCCACCCCCCTTTTTTGTCTACCAAATGCCCATTTGGTAAACCCCATGTTGAGCTCTATAAAGCTTTGTTTTCCCCACTATGCTCCCTTCCCAACCTTTTGGAACAGTAATGTATATCCTGTGCTATTATATGTTGGAAATATGTGATGTATTTTTTTGATCTGGATTTTATGCAAATCTCAGAAGAGATTTTGGACTTCTAAATACAGTTGAGACTTTGATAGTCTATGGGGACTTTTGAAATTGGAATGAATACATTTTGCATTATGTTATGGCTACAAGCCTATGGGGGACAGGGAGTGAAATGCAGCGGTTTGAATAAGTATGGCCCCATAGACTGATGTGTTTAAGTGCTTGGCCCACAGCGAGTGGCATTAGTAGGAGGTGTGGACTTGTTGAAGGAAGTTTGTCAGTGTGGAGATCCGCCTTGAGGTCTTTTATGCTCAAGCTATGCCCAGCATGGCACACAGTCACCTTCTGCTGCCTGCAGATCAAGATGTAGAACTCTAAGCTCTGCCTCCAGCACCATGTCTGCCCACAAGCTGCCATGTTTCCTGCCATGGCAATAGTGAACTAAACCTCTGAAACTGTAAGCTATCCCTAATTAAATGTTTTCCTTTGTAAGAGTGGCCATGGTCATGGTGTCCCTTCACAGCAATAAAATCCCAACTAAGACATCCAGTTGTAGCAGGCCTCCTCTTGGGCCACCAACCAGCTCCCAAATCATGACATGGAGATTATTATTAGGTATGAATGTGTGGCCTTAACTTATGCTTGTCCCACTAGCTCTTATAACTTGTTTTAACCTGTTTCTCTTCATCTACATTTTGCCTCGGGGCTTCTACCTTTCTTTCATTCTGTATTCCTACTTTCCTGCTTCCTCTGTGTCTGTCGGGCTGGCGGCTGCCTGGCTAGCTCACCCCGGCATCTCCTCTTTCTCCCCCATTCTCTTCTCTCTTGAGCCTAGATTTCTCCTCCTACTTATTCTCTCTGCCCTCTAGCCCTGATTATCCCTCTACTGCCTAGCTATTGGCCATCTGGCTTTTTATTACACCAGTTAGGTGCTTTAGGCAGGCGAAACAACACATCTTTACATCATTAAACAAGTGCAGCATAAACAAATACAACACATCTTTACACAGTTAAAGTAGTATTCCAAAACAAATGTAACACATCTTTACATGGTTAAAGTAATGTTCCACAACGTCCAGTAACCCTACCTATTTTGTCTACCAAATCTCCATTTGGAAAGATTCTATCCCTGAGTTCTATAAAAGCTTTGTCTTCTTCATATCCAATGATGACCTCTCGAATACCCCCTTAAGGGGAAGCAGCCCATGTATACAAATAAAAAGCTTGCTTTAATTAAGTTGGTCTTGGTGACTTGGGTCTTTCTCCTCTCATCGTTGAGATTAACAGGTAGAAAGCACAATCGTCTTTCTCTCATACGAACTTATTAAAGCTTTACCAATAGTTAGAAATTATATTACATACAAAAACCAACTATCTGGAGGATAAAAGAAAGACATGGAATGTTAGTATTTTTCCAAAGATTACAATCCTAGAAATTACTGATTATAAAATTACATTCCCAAAATCTTCTGTTCAAAGCAGCCTACAACAAAACAAGGAGCAGAGAAAAAAATACAATGCTAATCCCAGGAAGCTCTTTGCCAGTCTCATTGGCCTTTTCACATTCAGCAAAGTTACGAATACTTTTCAAAATTCCAATTAGGGCCTCAAGAAGATCACTGCAAACAAATAAAATATAAAGCAAATTTAAATTCTCTCTCTCTTCAGACAGTTAATTTTGAACAAGTACATTCAGGAGAAAAAGAAAAAATATTGCAACTATCCTTTAAAAACAAGAAAATGATAAATGGAAAAACCTTATTGAATGAGGTGTCAGGGGAAGAGACACTGCTCTGTGGGAAAGTTTGCTAACACAAGGAGGCATAGGGTGCAATTCTGAGGGAGAACAGAGAGGAAGGAGAGGAGAGGAGCGAGAATGAAAACTGTCTTAGGGTTTTTTGTTGTGTTTTGTTTTTGTTTTTGTTTTTTGCTGTGAAGAAGAACAGTGAACATGGCAACTATTATAAAGGAAAACATTTAGTTGGGGCTGGTTTACATTTCAGATATTTAGTCCATTATCATCATGGAAGAAAACAGGGCAGCATGCAGGGAGACCTAGTGCTGGCGAAGGAACTGAGTTCCACATCTTGATCGGTGGACAGCAGAAGGAGACAGTAACACTGGGCAGGGCCTGAGCACAGATCAGACCTCAAAGCCTGCCTCCACAGTGACACACTACATCCAACAAAGTTACACCTTGCAACAAGGCCATACTACCTAAGAGTGCCAAGCATTCAAACACACGAGTCTATGGGGGCCATTCTGATTCAAATCTCCACAGAAACCAAAGATGATGAGGTAAACAATATGAATCAGAACACACAGAAGTAGAAGAGGACAAAGGAAACTGCACAGACCATTCAAGTCCCTTCACAATCCACTCTGAGCTCAGCATCACCAGCATGCCAGCTCTTTAAAATCAGTGCAGGCCATTGCAAGCCATTAATGCAAACATTCTTCAGGAAGGCAGACTTCTGTGAATTCAAATCCATTTGGGGCTACATGGTCAGACTCTGGCTCAAATCCAAACAAATAAATCTGGTATAGTAACATGCATTTTTAATCCAAGAACTCCTGAGGCAGAGGCAAGATCACTGAGTTGCAGGCTAGCCTGTTCTAAAGAATGAGTTCCAGGACAGCCAAGACTACCCAAAGTAACCCTGTCTCAAAACAAAACAAAACAAAACAAAACAAAACAAACAAGGAACCAAAACAAAAAAAAAATGCAAAAACATTTTTTTTTAAAAAAAAAAAATAAATAACTTACCCCTGGACTCCAGTATAAATCTACTTCAATTTGAGATTTCATTGCACTGTAAGACAACCTGTTCAGGGATTTTAGGTATACTCACTCCCTTCCTTATAGACCCAGTACTCACCACCTGCCTTGTCAAAAAGATACTGCTCTTTAAGTTTGCTCTGTACCACAAACACAGTGTCTTAAGTTTGCTCTGTAAATTCTAAATTCAGGCCCCAAAAGGAAAAAACAGGCCTTTAGGGTTGGGCCAGGCCCCATGGGGGTTCAAGCACAGAAACTTAATATAGGACATAAGTAGAAACTTCAAGGGTTGGGGATGAGGTAAAAGTCCATTACTTATATCTGTTTTGTGAATTCATCTTGCACAAGTCAGAATATCCTAAGAAATGAAATGATAATAAAGTTTTGTCTTGTGTCTTGAGAGATGGCTCTGTAGTCAAGAGTGTTTGCTGCTCTTAAACCAAGTCATCTGGCTCCCAAGTGCCTGTAACTTCAGCCTCAAGGAATCTGACACTTTTCTTGGGTCTCCATTGGAAACAACAGTCTCAGGCTGACAAAGAGATAGTTAAAAACAAAATACATCTTTTCACAATAACCCAAATGTTTGTTTTTTTCTCTTTCCATTTTCTCCTCCTTCTTGTACTCTCATATGTGCAGGAGTTACAAAGTGTCACTGCCTCCAAATTTCTCTGTGACTTTGTGGATGCAAACAGATGAGTAAAAGGAGAAAGAGAAAAGAAACAAGCTTTGTGCACACGAATTACAAGAAACACTTGCAAGGTGTAATGTCCATTGCCACATGAAATCAGTGGGAGGTAAGGGTGGAAAATGGCTTTGCTCATGGACCTCAAGCCTGGGGAACACCAAGCTATCCTTTCCAAGGAATAATTGCGCTCCACATCTTCAGAATGTAAGCCCCTGATTGGGAAATATTTACTCCTTAGCTTTTGTATGACTACTCCTTTTCTCTTTAAAACTTTTGCTGTCTGCCCACAACATTATACAGTTAAGAGTCAGTAGGGTATCGGCCCATGTGAGCATGACCAGGTCACTAATTGGGAAATGAGACACTTCCCAGAGTAAGACAAACTGTCAAGTCAATATTTGTCGGTCTAAAACGAGTAACTTTTGTTGTGGGATATTTGATCACACGGTGAACCCCGAGACTGTGTGAATTAAATAAAAACCTGAGGTTAGGAGGCAGAGCCAGCAGCTAGTTGACAGGAAGTAGTCACAGAGGGTAAAGAGGGAGGCAGGAAGATGGATAGAGAAACGCAATGAAGTATAAGAGAGGGACAGAATCTGTTTGGCAGTTCCTTTTGGATTGGAATGGTAGAAAAAGCTCTTCTCGCCGGGCGGTGGTGGCGCACACCTTTAATCCCAGCACTCGGGAGGCAGAGCCAGGTGGATCTCTGTGAGTTCGAGGCCAGCCTGGGCTACCGAGTGAATTCCAGGAAAGGCGCAAAGCTACACAGAGAAACCTTGTCTCAAAAAAAAAAAAGAAAGAAAAATAAAAAGAAAAAGCTCTTCTCTTTCTGAGATGCTGACTAAGGAAGAAAGTCAACTAGTTGCCCCTCAACCTCTCAGAGCTACAAGGATTTCACCCCAGCCTCAAATAAAATCCAACACTTTTAGATAACATATATCAGATCCCATACAGATCTACCAAGCCCTCTAGCACAAGGTAATGATGAAACTGACCAGTTATTGTTAGGCATTGTGCTAGAATTCTCAGAATTTCATAAGAAATACTATGGTAATAGTAAAAGTTTGAAGAAACATTTTTCTATCACTTGGCATCAAGCCAAGAAAATTATAAGAAAATGTCATACTTGTTTTTGTATAACCAAACTCCATTACCTGCAGGAAGGAACCCAAAAGGTATCCAAATAAGTGAAATTTGGTGACTGGATGTGGTTCATTTTCCAGAGTTTGGAAAATTAAAGTATGTGCACCATACCATAGATACACATTCAGGATTTCAATAAGCAATTGCAGAAAAGGCTGAATCTGTCATTACACATTTATTAGAAATTATGACCATTACAAGGATACCTGTACAAATTAAGACTGACAATGCTCCAGCATATGTCTCTAGTAAAATGAAGCAGTTTTTTGCATATTACAACATAAAGCATATTATAGGTATGCCACATAATCCTACAGGACAAGCAGATATAGAAATATCTAATCATACTTTAAAAGATATGCTTATAAACAGAAAATAAAGACCTCCCTCAGAGATAGATTACACAGTGTTTTACTAACATTAAATTTTTTAAATGCTAATGAAAAAGGAATGACAGCTGCAGAGAGATACTGGTTAGTAGAAAAAAAACTGCTGAATTAAATCACCCTGTATATTTTAAGGATGTGTTGACCTCAAAAGGGAAAGCAGGGTATGTGTTACATTGGGGAAGAGGTTTTGCTTTTGTTTCGGAGAAGAAAAACTATGGATACCATCAAGATTAATAAGGATTAGATCCAAACAGGAGAGACCTCTTGAACTTAGAAAGACTAACAAATGCCTTTCATTTGATCAGGTATGAAAAAATAAACTGAAAAAAAAAATAGTATTTTCAAATGGTAATTTACCAAAGGCACACTTGCCACGCTAGCCTAAAATGAAATATGAGATTTCTTTTTCTTTCTTTCTTTCTCTCTCTCTCTCTCTCTCTCTCTCTCTCTCTCTCTCTTTCTTTCTTTCTTTCTTTTTTTGTTTGTTTTTTTGAGACAAGGTTTCTCTGTGTAGCTTTGGAGCATTTCCTGGAACTCACAGAGATCCACCTGCTTCTGCCTCCCTGGGATTAAAGGTGTGTGCCACCACCGCCTGGCTAAATGAGTTTTCTTAAACCACATGTTTTAATTCCATCTTAGAATGTTAGACATCTTGCTCACCAGGTTTCAAGTTTTCTCTCATTAAATAAAAAGGGTATTTTTGTTGTTTGGTATGAAAAATCCAGTTAAGAGATTTAAAATATTTTAAGTAAATTCAAAGGGATACTACATTTCAAGAATGTTTTCTGAATATCTAAATCCCTAAAAGACTGATTTGGAGTGGAGATAAAATATTAGAACAGGGCCTTGATATTCCTTTTATCCCAACAGAGACAGATGGATCTCTATAAGTCAGTTGTTTTCTAAATTCTAGTTACAATGAAGGAGGTGGTGATGAACGCCTTTGATCCCACCACCCAGGGACAAAATTCAGATACAGCTCCTAAATGGTATGTTTGCATACTAGAAAAATCATATACAATATTTATAAATTATTATAAAACCTCCCTACATGATTACTAGAAAGGCAGGCTGAATTTCAAAATAAATGTCCTTTGTGATATAAATATAATACACTTAAACCTTGAATTTGTATATAAAAAGAAAGGGGAACACAGGTACATTTATTCACATATACTAAGGTATCTTTAATTTCAATTTTTCAAATTTTTTTCAAATTTTCAAATTTTTTAAGTTAAAAGATTATACTTTTTCTGTTGCCAAAAATCATTTTGCCTTAACAAAAGACATAACCTGCCCAAAAAAAAGGAACTCCCCAAAGTTAGGGTTTATGGCAGGGTTTTGTTTTTGTCTTTTTAGAAGAATGAAAGCATCCAACTTAAGAATCAGGAAACTACTGGACAAGTGAGACATCTGAAGAAGCAGCACAAAATCAAGAGAAAATGTCCCAAGAGAAAGACTATATTGGCCTAATGGTAGAGCTCATCTCCAACAGGGCAGAATTTCATAAATCTTCCCACATGCTTCTTTCTGCTGCTCTCTACAAACAGAAAAAGCAAATGGTCCTTCTGTGATCCCAATTCAATTAAAAATTAGAGCTGGCTTTGGAGTTAGAGCTTGGCTCTCTCCTTCTCTAAACTCATGCATGTTTGTTAAAGGAAAATCCAAAATCTCAGTGTCATGTCAGAAGAGCCACCTGGTATGAGACAGAAGAAAACAGAATTAAGGTACTATTCTATTTCCACTAATCTCATCATCCTCTGGTTTTCATTGACTCTTTAAAACCTTTCTTAAGGTGTAAGTATTATGTCAAAATCTATAAGATTATTATGTATATATAAACTTTCTGTTATGATATTGGTGGTCATATAGAATACTAAATGATTCTAGAAATGAGCTTCATCTAGCTTCCTATACATGTTTTCAGGTTTGAGTTTGAAACAGGTAAATAGAAACTAATTTTGTGTAACCTGAATGTATTTAACAGATTGTGGTCCTTTAACCTCTCAGAGATCTGCTGCATATAACATTTAAAATGTTTAAGTTTTCAGCAGTAAACTATGACCATTCCTATCAATAACCTTTGAAGTCTCCAAGAAGATGATGGGGCCTGGAATGGTGAATCAACCTAGATTGTGGTAATACCACTAAGATGACAACCACCACCCAAAGATCAGCTTCAGACTACAAACTGCTAAGGACAACTTCAAAGTGGTTAGCTAAGATGGTCAACCTCAAAGACTCTTCCAGCTATAACTTCGGATAAGCCTTGCACTTTCCCATCACACAGAGACTGAATAACAAATGATAGAGCTAGCTCTCCCAGGACTTGACCGTTATTCCAAATTTTCAGAATTCCCTAAAGATGTCATCACACACAAACAACACAAAGTAATTTTAAGAACATGATATCTACTTTCACGAGAGGTGGGGGGGTTGTTTTTGGTTGTTTGGTGGGTTTTGGATGTTTGCCATTGTTTGGGGTGGAGGGTTGACTGAAGTTGATATATGTCATGGTCAGCGAGGAAACTAAACAAAGGAGGTTAGATTAAGGGACTTCCTTCTTTTCCTCTACTCTTTCTCTCTTATCTAAAAAAATGGCAGGGGGAGGTTAGGAGAAATGACAGGATAAAAGAGTAGATTGTTGAATCTACAATTAAACTAAAAAGCAACTACTAGTCTCAAATATCTACCCCCCAACTCCAGCAGGCATTCTCTGCTAACCCACAGACCTCTTCTGTCTAGAAAGCAGGTAGACTGTCTATATAGATCTTCCTCTCTCCTTCTGTTCCTCAAGATCCAAACCCCAAGTCTCATCCCTAGTGCTAGAGCAGAGCCTCTGGGGTGACCTCTCTTCACTGTCTCCCCCCATTCCAAGGAGACAGATAAGCAGATCCTGATTGAACACTCTGCTCTCCTCCTTCCTGTGAACCCCTTCAGATCCCTCACTTATCCCCCCATTCCTAAGCATCAGCTCCAACACCCAGAAACACATTTTACCTGGAATCCCCAGTGGCCACAACTATCAGGTCCAAAGAAAATTTCCCCAGGCAACACACAGCCATCAGACTCTACAAAATTCCAGAGGGGAATCATACACCAAGGAACAAAACACCCACCCAACAAAGACAAATTCATAAATCAGTACCTAGACCTATAATATATCCCAAACTTAAATGCCTAGACACCAGAATAAAAACAATCATTAACAGCCAGGGCAATATAACTCCATTACAGCCCAGCTATCCTACCTCAGCAGGCCCCGAATATCCCAACATAGCTGAAGAAAAAGACTTTAAAATTGTCTATATGAAGACGATAGAGGTCCTTAAAATGGAAACGCATAAATCCCTTAAATAAATCCAAGAAAACACAAACAGTGGAATGAAATGAATTACTGTCCAAGACTTGAAAATGAAAATAGAAGCAATAAAGAAAACACAAACTGAGGGAATTCTGGAAATGAAAAAAAAAAGCTGAAAAATTTAGGAATTCGAACAAGAATTACAGAGGAATTGAAGACACGATAGAAGAAATGGATACATCCATCAAAGAAAATGTTAAATCTAAAAACTCCTGACATGAAAAATCCAGAAAATCTGAAACACTATGAAAGAAATCAAACCTAAGAATAATAAAAATGGAGGAAGAAAAATAGTCCCACCTCAAAGGCACAGAAAATATTTTCAAAAAAAATCATTGAAAAAATTATCTTAACTTAAACAAGGCCATGCCTATAAGGGTACATGAAGCATACAGAACACCAAATAGATTGGACCAGAAAAGAAAGTCCTTTACCACATAATAATCCAAACACTAAACATGCTGAATAAAGAGAGACTATTAAAATGACTGATTTCTCAGTGGAAACTCTAAAGCCAAAAGAGCCTGGACAGATGTGCTGTAGACTCTAAGAGACCACAGATGACAGCGCAGAGGATTATATCCAGAAAAACTGTTAAATACCATAGATGGAGAAAAGAAAATATCCCTTGATAAAGCCACCATCAACAATACTGATCTACAAACCCAGCCATACAGATGGTCTAGGAGGAAAACTCCAAACTATGGAGGTTAACTATACCCAGGAAAACACAGGGAATAAATCTCAGACCAGCAAAATCAAAAGAAGGGAAGCACACACACAGACACACACACACCACCACCACCACCACCACCAACAACAACAACAACAACAACAACAACAACAACAAAATAACAAGAATCAACAATCATTGGTCATTGACATCTCTCAATGTCAATCGTCTCAAGAGCCCAATAAAGAGACACAGACTAACAAAATGGATGCAAAAACAGGATCCATCCTTCTGTTGCATCCAAGAAACATACCTCAATTATCAAGCACTGACATCACCTCAGGATAAAGGGTTGGAAAAAGAAATTCCAAGTGAAAGGACCTAAGAAGCAAGCTGGTGTAGCCATTTTAGTATATAATAAAATAGACTTCAAACCTAAACTAATCAAAAGAGATAGGGAAGGAAACTTCATACTCATCAAAGGAAAAAAATCTAACAAGATGACATTTCAATTCTTAATATCTATGTCCCAAATACAAGGGTACCAAAGTTTGTAAAAAGAAACATTTCTACAGCTTAAATCACCCATTGACTCTCACACACTGATAGTGGGAGACTTCAATACCCCATTCTTACCAATAGACAGTCACTCGGGCAAAAACTAAACTGAGAAATACTGGAGCTAATAGACATTATAAACCAAATGGACCTAACAGGTATTTACAGGACATTTCACCCTAACACAAAAGCATAAAACTTCGTCTCTGCACCTCAGGAAACATTCTCTAAAATTGACAACATACTTCCACACAAAGCAAGACTCAACAGATACAAAATAACTCCTTGAATCCTATCACACCAACACAGCTGGATGTCAACAACAACAAAACAACAGAAAGCCTAAAACTAATGAAAACTGAACAACTCTCTACTAGATGAAAAACAGGTCAAGACAGAAGTAAAGAAAGAAAGAAAAGACATTCTAGAGTTCAATGAAAATGAATACATGGCATACCCAAACTTACGGGGCACAATGAAAGCAATTCTAAGAGGCTAATTCATAGAACTAGGTGCCTATATAAAAATACTGGAAGATCTCATACTACCAACTTAACAGCACATATGAAAGCTCTATACAAACAGAAACAAACACACTCAAGAGAAGCACACAACAGGAAATAATCAAATTGTGGGTTGAAATCAATAAAATAGAGAACAACACAAAGAATCAATGAAACACAGAGTTGGTTGAGAAAAATCAACAAGATAGACAAACCCTTATCTAAAGTAACTAAAAGGCAGAGATAGAATATCCAAATTAACAAAACCAGAAGTGAAAAGGAGGCATAACAAATACCAAGGAAATCCAGAGACTCATAAGGACATACTTTAAAAACCTGTACTCACCAAACTGGAAAATCTGAAAGATACAGATAGTTTTCTCCATAGATACTTTACCAAAGTTAAACCAAGATCAGATAAACAATGTATATAGACCTATAACCCCTTGAGAAATAGGAGTTACTAAATGTCTACCAACCGACCAAAAAAAAAAAAAAAAAAAAAAAGCCCAAGGCCAAAGGGTTTTAGTGCAGAATTCTACCAGACTTCCAAAGAAGAGTTAATGCCAATACTCCTCAAATTATTCCACAAAAGAGAAAAAAGAATCCTGCCCAATTCATTTTATTAGGACACAGTTCCCGTGATAGACTGCATAAGACCCAACAAAGAAAGAATTACAGACCAATTTCACTTATACATGAGTACAAAAATACTCAATAAAGGGGTTGGGGATTTAGCTCAGTGGTAGATTGCTTGTCTAGCAAGCGCAAGGCCCTGGGTTCGGTCCTCAGCTCCGGAAAAAAAAAATACTCAATAAAATACTTGCAAACTGAATCCAAGAACACATCAAAAAAAGACCATCCACCATGATCAAGTAGGCTTCATCCCAAAGATGCATGGATGATTCAACACACAAAATAAATGTACTCCATCATATAAAGAAATGAAAGGGGAAAAAAAAAAAACAGATGATCATCTCATTACATGCAGAAAAGTCCCTATGACAAAATCCAACACCCCTTCATGGTAAAAGTCCAGGAGTAAATAGGTATACATGGGGCATACCTAAACATAATAAAGGCAGTTTACATCAAGCCTATAACCAACATCACATTGAATGGAAGGATGCTTACAGCCATTCCACTAAAGTCAGGAACAAGACAAGGCTGTTCACTCTCTCCACACCTATTCAATGCAGTACTTGCAGACTTATCTAGAGCAGTAAGACAACTGAAGGAGACCAAAGGGATACAAACTGGAGAGGAAGAGGTCAAAGTATCTTTATTTGCTGACGACATCATAGTATACGTAAGTGACCCTGAAAATTCCACTGGGGAACTTCTATAACTGATAAACACTTTCAGAAAAAGTAGCTGGATATTAAATTAACTCAAAATAATCAGTAGCTCTCCTATATAAGAATGACTAATGGACTGAGGGAAAAAAATCAGGAAAACAACACTTTCACAATGGTCTCAAATAATATAAAATATCTTGAGGTAACTAACCAAGCAAGTGAAAGACATGTATGATAAAAAAAAACTTCAAGTCTTTAAAGAAAGAAATTGAAAAACGATATCAGAAGATGGAAAGCTCTCTTGTGCTCATGGATCAGTAGTATTAACATAGTAAAAATGGCCATCCTTCCAAAAGTAATCTGTAGATTCAATGCAATCTCCATCAAAATTCCAAACCACAGACCTGGAAAGGACAAATTTGCAACTTCATCTGGGGAAAAAAAAAAACACTCAGGATAGCTAAAACAATTCTAAACAATAAAAGAACTGCTGGGGGGGGGGGATCTCAATATTCCTAATTTCAAGTTGTACTACAAAGGTATCATAGTGAAAACTGCATGATGTTGCCCTAAAAACAGACCAGCTGACCAATGGAATAAAATTGAAGACCAAGGGCTGGAGAGATGGTTCAGCGGTTAAGAGCACTGACTGCTCTTCCAGAGGTCCTGAGTTCAATTCCCAGCAACCACATGGTGGCTCACAACCATCTGCAATGAGATCTGGTGCCCTCTTCTGGCCTGCAAGGACACATGTAGGCAGAATACTGTATACATAATAAATAAATAAGTCTTTAAAAAAAAAAATTGAAGACCAAGACAAAAATCCACAAACCTATGGACACCCAATTTTTGATAAAGAAGTCAGAAACACCCACTAGAAAAAAGAACAACATCTACAACAAATGGTGCTGGTCAAACTGGATGTCTGTGTGTAGAAGAATGCAAACAGTTCATAGTTACCACCCTTCACAAAACTCTAGTCCAAGTGGATCAAAGTCCTCAAAAGATGCAAGACACACTGAACCTGATAGAGGAGAAAGTAGGGAATAGTCTTGAACACATCAGCACAGGAGACAACTTCCTAAATAGAACCTATAGCACAGGCACTAAGATCAACAATTAATAAATGGGGCCCCATGAAACTTAAAAACTTCTGTATGGCAAAGTACACCATCATTCACCGAATCGTTCTATAGAATGGGAAAAGATTTTTACCAGCTCCACATCCAACGTAAGACTAATACCCAAAATATATAAAGAACTCAAGAAACTAGATATTAAAAAAAAAACAATCCAATTAAAAAATGGGGATCAGATCTGAAAAGAGAATTGTCAATAGAGGAAACTCAAGTGGCTGAGAAAAACCTCCTTAGCCATCACGGAAACACAAATCAAAAGTACTGTGAGACTCCATCTTGCACCTGTCAGAATAGCTAAAATCGGTAACACAAGTAATTGTTCACATCAGTGAGGATGTGGAATAAGTGGAACACTCATCCATTGCTAGAGGGAGTGCAAACTTATACAGCCACTACAGAAATCAATATGGCAGTTCCTCAGAAAGTTGAGACTTGATGTACCTCAAAATCCAGCTATACCACTCTTGGGCATAAACCCAATGGATGCTCCATCACACCACAAGGACACTTGCTCAACAATATTCATTGCTGCTCTATCATAACAGCCAGAAACTGGAAACAGCATAGATGTCCTTCAACAGAAGAATGAATAAAGAAAATGTAGTACAGTTACACAATGGAGTACTATTCAGCTGTTTAAAAAAGACATCATGAAATCTGCAGGCAATTAGATGGAACAACTGCAGTCAGGAGAACAAGAAAAAATTCTTACACATTATCATTTTGTAAAACTAAAGCAAGAAGGTGGGGCTAGAGAGGTGGCTCAGTGGTTAAGAGCACTTGTTCAGTTCCTGTCACCCACAAGGTGGTTCTCATCCACCTGAAACTCCAGTTCCATGGGATCCAAAGACACCACCAAGCATGCGCATGATACACAGACATATATGCAAGCAAAACACACACACAAAATAAAACGAATACATCTAAAATAATTTTTTAAAAACTAAAACAAACAAACAAGAAAACAAAGGGGAAATGCAAAAACCATATTGAATGAGGTATTAAGGAGTAGACACACAGCTCTGTGGGAAACTTCTTGAACACCACGAAGCATGGGGAAACTATTCTGAGGCAGACCAGATAAGGGAGGGGAAGGAAGAAGACAGAAATGAAATCCGGCGTGGTAGGGGGGGGGGGGGGGAATCAGCGCAAACAGAAGCACAACAGAAGGTAAACTGCACAGAACACCCACGTCTCTACAGAACACAGTCTGGACCCAGCAATACCAGCCCGCCAGTGCTGCAGGTCTGTGTAGGCGCAGGTACACGGAAAGG
>CABHPR010141219.1:30209-46578 GCA_902168415.1 Peromyscus melanophrys | reverse complement strand
GAAGGAGAGAGGACATCAGGGACCAGCCACCCAGCTACACAGCAAGCCAAGGAGTAAGAAATAAAGAAAGGTATATAGAATAGAGAAAGGGAAAAGCCCAGAGGCAAAAGATAGATGGGATAATTTAAGAAAAACTGGTTAGAAACAAGCCAAGCTAAGGCCAGGCATAAGAAAGAACAAGCCATCATGAATTTATTTGGGAGCTGGGTGGCAGGGCCCCCAAAGAGTAAAGAGCCAAAGGAGCCAAGAGTTAAAAAAAAAATCAACATTAGGTTGTGACCTATTCATATCCACCTGATTTGAGACGATTCTCTTGGGAAAAGACCTTCTTGCAGGTGTTTAAACTCCACAGGGAGTTTAAAGAAACCAGGGGCTAGCCATCTGCATCATATTTAGATTTACAGTGTATTACCTAACGCTTACCTTTGTGCTGTCTGGGACACTTAGTAGGTAGTTCGTTGGAAGTACCTTCTTGTGGCATTGGTCAGTCTCTCTTAAAATGCCCAGTTTGTTGACATGACCAGGACCAACCGGGGGCATTAGACTTCAGGGCTGTTGCAAAAGCCTCTGCAAAAACACTGACAGCATGTGTCTTAGTCCCTATTTATTGACAGGGCAGGATAAAGTCATCCAGAGGGGCATTCTTCATTGAACGCAGTGCGTTTTGTGTCTGTGCTGTGGCCCCATCGTAAGCAAGTTGCTACACAGTATGTCAGCTGCCAGAGCAAGCTACACTTTCCATTCCATGGACATTTCTACTCAAGCCAGAAATTTAATAAAAGGCTCAGGAGGTCTCTGTCTTAAATCTTTGAAGTTTGCTGTGTTCCCTGACTAGGGCACAGTCTTCCAAGCTCCAAGGCCACCCTGGTTGAGAGGAGAAGTATCAGTCTAGGACCCCCAAGACCAAGTTCTCATCACAAAGGAGATTTATTTACCACAGAGGGATAGAGGGCAGGGAATAGGAGACAAACACAGGAGACAGGGGATGAGGGAGCAGGGGAAGGGGACAAGGGAGGGGGCAGGGGAATTTGCCCTGTAGGAACAAAGGACTGCCTCTGGATAGAGACAGTTCTGACACATGGAAAAAAGGCAGTTTATAGAGGTACAAGGGGAAATCCCATGTTAAGACGAGGTGTTTAATTTTAATTGGGGATGTTAATTAGGTGAACCAAAGGAGGCTTTAGCTTGTTGGGTTTTAATTCTTTGATAGCTGGACCTTGGTAGTCAGCCTCAGGAGGAGGAAGTGGCCATATAAGGGAATAGACCTTGGTGGCTAGCTTTGGGAATGTAATCTGTTTTTTGGAAGGAAAGAGGGAGAAGGGCAAGGCCTTCCAGAGACATGCTTGTCACAACTGAGCTGGCCAGAGTCCTTCACTGATGAACTTGGTCAAAATACTGAGGAGGTCCAGGAGCCTGTTCAGCAGGTGACGAGAATGCTCCTTCCCCTTCGGTCCCTGTCACCTTCACAAGCAGTCAACAGCTGCTGGATGGTTTTAAGGTCGTGCAGACACCATGCTAAAGGTCTCTGCAGGATAGGATTTACATTCAGTGGAAAAGCTGAGACTTTGAGTTGCTCCTCAGCCAGCAATCATTATGACTAGCACAAAGCCATGAACAAAGGATCTAATTGGGGTGGTGACTAAGATTCTTCACTGTCTAAGCTACAGTATTCAAGCAACGCTTTCAAGGAAGGATATAAAGAAGATAGTGAGAAGCCTTCACCTGGACCACCCTTTTGATGCCTCACTGTGACTTCCTCCTCTTTGCCCGAAATGTCCTCTTTTGTGACATAGCAAGAATTTCTATCAGTACCATCGTGATTTCCTCTCTGTTCTTCTTTTTCACTTTTATCTCTCTCTGCCACTAGAAAAACTTGCTGTGCTTCAACTATTTTCTACAACACCCCCCCCCCCATAGACACCCGATTATAGTCATAATAATAGGATAGAAAGATTCTGACAAGGAACGTCCAGTCCTAACTTCCTCTCCCTTGGCATTTTTCAAAGCTTTCACCCACAGCTCTACATCAAAGAGGCCCTCTATAGGAGACCAAGGATTTATCTGCAGGAACTCAGTCCAAAACTTTTCTAACTCAAGCATCTGAACTTTGATTCCTTCCTCTTTTATAAGGCACTTAGCCACCTGCATTTGAGCCACTCTTTGACCCAGCAGCAATTACCCATTCTGTCCCCCACCCCTACTATTTCTTTTACCACGGGGTTCCTTTACCCTATGGTACTCACACCCCCCAGGTTTGGGTGCCAAATTGCCATCATTACCAGGGCGCCCCCAATAAGACTGCAGTGCCTGTGGGTAGGTAAAGGGCACTGAAATGAATCATTCTGGAGATGGTTTGAGGGAATAGCATCTGCTTTATTGCATGTGAGCAACTACTTATATAGTAGAAGCCTATTGACTGTGATTGGTGAGCACATTACCTTGGATTGAATAGTGAGTGCTTATACCACCAGTGTCTCTATGAGGAAGAAGCACATTAAAAGTGACCTGGAGAGTACAGACTTTATCTACAGGCCAGCTACCAGCTAGTCATGCTAGTTCAGAATTCAGTGTCCCGACTTCAATAGCATGCTCCTTATTTAGAAGCACAGTGTGCCAAGTAGGCTGACTGCATACACATATATATGCTCACACACATATAGTTGCATACATGCACACATACATGTAAAATAATTGGGCAAAGGATTTGGACAAATGTTGCCTTAAAGAAGACATATGGTTATGGTTAATAGGTACATGAAAAGATGCTGTGCATCACTAATGGAAGTGCAAGTAAAATTCACAATGCAATATTACATTACAGGATGACATCCAACCCTCATTAGGATGATGCCAACCAGTGATAGGAAGGATATGGAGAAATTGAGTCCCTTCTCAACTTTTGGCAGCAATATAAAATGGAGCAGACAGCATAGAAAACACTGTGGAAATTCCTCAGAAATTAAAGGTAGAACCACCATATGGCTAGGCAATCAATCCTATGCTTGGCTGTTTTTTCAAATCATTGAAATTAGAATCTGAAAGAGACATCTGCACGTTTGTGTTCATTGCAGCTTTGCTTACATTAGGCTAGAAGTAGAAGGAACCTCAGTGACCTCCAGAGAATACATAGCAGAGGAGACTGTGGTTCATACAGGGCCAACTACTCAGCATTCAAAAACAAGTAGTCTGCCTTCATGGGATAACACAAAAGGACCTGAAGGACATATGCTGAAGAAACAAGCTACTCACTGAGGAAAAATACTGAGTAGTTCCAATTCCATGAGAAATACAAAGAGCCAAACTCATAGGAGCTGAGGATTAAAGGATGGTTGCACATAGCTCAGGAAGGAAGAAATAGAGAGACTTGTTTGCTGTCCAGCAAGTATGAAATTTGATCCTATAAGATGAAAAATTTCTGAAGATCTGTTATACAATAATATGCTTATAATTACCAACATTGTTCACTTGAAATTAAGAGGGTATGTATCCTCTTATATTTTTATTTTTTAACAAAAATAAAACAACTAGTAGGCTTAATATTGAAGACATTGAAATGATGAACTCTACTGTTCAGTTTCTAAGTGAAAAACAAAGAAATAGAACTGCTCAACATTAGCCATGTTGATTGCAGCCCTCTCCTTGGGCTTTGTTGTTAAAATTTGCATCCTAATTCACTTGATGGATGGCACAGGAAGTAAGATGCCAGTGCACATGTGAGTGTGTTCCTGTGTGTGTTCATGTGTGTGCATTTAATTTTGGAGAAACAAGTGCTCCCAGTGTAGATGTTTTTCCTTTGTCCACAGTTAGCAGTAATTCTGAGAAGAAATGTCCAATATCATCTCTAGTAGGAGCCTCTCATGTTTCAATATGCAGTATCTTAGCAATTAGAAGAAAGCATCAAACCTATTATTATGAAAAGTCCTACAATTATAAATAATAGTTCACCAATAATTATAGCTTGCAGAGAAACCATAATGTAAAGCTTCTTTATAGACATGCCATGATGCTTGCAAATTAAGATATTTGTGAACAACTCAACAAAAATGATGGCCTGACACTGAGCCTGGTTGCTTTAAAATGTGTATCACAATGAAGACACTACTGGAGGGTTATCAATAATAGCAATGTTTGTCTCTATAATGTAGAAATGTGATCAGAATGACAGAATGAAAGCTAATTGACCCTATAATTTGTATTGATTCCAGTTGTGTTTTGTAGAATTTCTTCTAATTCATTCCTTTCACTTCATTTCACAATGTCATTTATTTCTGTACCCAGGTAAAAAAACAATATGCTCAAATGTTCTGTAATATGCCTTTCTGAACACAGGTAAAGATACTATATCTTGTTTTTACCTTATTTTCCTTAAGTTTTTCATTGTCTTGAGTTCTAAGGTCCTAAATGTTTGATCTCATCTAGGGGAAGTATTTAGAGTTCTAACTGGGGCATCAGTATAAGGGCACCAGTAGTACTGGTGGTAGGACACTAGGTGCTCTAGACTTTACAGAAATGTTCCTGGATGGGCAGCATACTGCTGTGTTCCGGCTTTTGAGGCCACATTTCTAACGTGACTCCACCCCTTTTCCTAGAGGAAGATGGAACTTCGCTCTCTTGACTCACATGGCACATAGAACTTAGTTACTGTAGTCTGTATTTCCTGACACTGGCCAGAGTGTAGCCATGAGTATCCCTCAGCTCTTCTCAGGTTTCATGGTTTTTCCTTGCAATGTGGCCACTAAAAAGAGTGAAGGATTTTAAGCTCTAGTTTTAGTTGATAAAAGAGTTGTGGCTCAGGACCTACATCAGCCTTAATTCTTCAATGGAGCAATCTAATACATTCTTTGAACTGAGTGATGCTAAGCTATGTAGAGGATGCTCCATGATAGTACAATTTACCTTAATGGAGAATTTCCTTTTCTTCCTTCTAACTTTTACTCTCCGTAGGACTTTATTACACATTCTTCCTGGTTCTTGCTACAGCTCAGTCCCTGTGTTGAACTAGATAGAAACAAATCCCAGTACTTTAATTTCTATTCCCTTCTACTAAAAGAAAAAACACAACATGATTTTGACATTCTGGGAAGGTGATGTTTGCCTTACTATGTTCTTGGGTCACCGTAGACTTTTAAGCCTAAATATTTTACAGTTATGTCTTTTTACTGTTTAATATCTTTCCACAACAAAGACTCAACTGTCCAGGCTTCCCTTACTCATACACTTTCTTCCTACATTATGTCACAAGGGTTCTTGCTGAGCACTGCACTCTACCTTACATGTCCATACTTGAGTGGACTACTTAGAAACTGAGTCTAGTTAGCTGAATGTGGGTGAGGGCAAGAAGATGCCTATTTGTTTGATAGCCATTCCTACAAAGGCAAGGAGACAGCCTCACCAAACGCTTGGGCAAGGGTTTAGAGTCTTTGATGTCAAAGCTTCATCTCATAAGGCAATCTTGATAGCTCAAGGGTTCAAATGATGAAGAAACACTGCTCCTACTGATTTTTTGGATGGAGGAAGCCTCAAAGACCTTTCCGAGTAGCTGACTATAAAATACCACAGCAAAATGGATGAGTACTCTTAACATCTGATTGGCATCGATACTACATCTGGGGCTAGGTGTGACTGAAGAGAGCCTGGGTCACATCGCATTTGCACTGAGGAAGCAAAGAGCAAATGGGGACTAGAAAGTTTCATAGCCTGTTCCCAGAGAGGCTCTCACTCCTAGAACTCCCATAATAGTCCCAAATAGCATCACCAACTGGATCCCAAGGTTCATACATGTGAACCTTGGGGCAGGGGTATTTCACACTTAAATTACAGCAATGACTCAGATTGGTTAAATCAAGACATTTTCCACGTACATACACTGTTACACTGGAGTATGACAAATATCTTGTAATGATGAAAGAGTTGAGACACAGAGTATAATTAATTATATCATTATATACACACTTATAATTCCTGAAGCTGAATTGCTCACCAGATAAAAGCTAAAAGCTTATTTTTTTAAACTTAATTTATAAACTCCTTACATTTCTGAAGCAGAGAATTTTATTTTTAACTTACTTCTCCAATGCAGTGTACACAGTACTTACATTTTTGAAGGGTGTGGGAGGATAAATTTTACTGTTATTTTATCTCTAAAAATAACATAATAGAAATATTTAAAAATTAGATGCTCAAAGTCTTCAATTTTTCACTTGAAATATTGTTACATTTATACATATCATCTATTTCTGCACTACATTCACACATAACTGCTTTAAAAGTTATTCTTGGGCTGGCAAGATAGCTCAGCAGGTAAAAATACTCAAACATCAAACCTGATGACCTGAGTTTAATCCCAGGATTCACATGGTAAAAGGAGAAAACCATCTCCTGAAAATTGTTCTCTGACATCCACGTGTGTCACTTGGCATGTGTACACACACACACACACACACACACACACACACACACACACACATACACACACACTCATACACAAGTAAATACGTACGTGAATATGGTTATTATTTGGCCATAATGTTCATGGAATTTAATCTAATATTTAATGTAGTATTTTGTTTTATCCTTCATTTTTGTTCTGACTGGCTCTCTACTGTGAACTAAAAGAAACTTAATTTTTGTCAATATGACAACTTACATTCATGAAGTGACGAATATGAGGTATATTAGTCATTGTGTTTCTCAAGTGTATGACGCCAGTGCAATCCTCACCTAAAGTACAGCAAATCACAAAGTTTCACAAGTGTCCCTGTACCCTTTCAGGCACCGTTCTCTTGGGGAAATGAGCAGACTCTGAACTCTGATTTCTATGCCTGAGGTTTAGACACACTCAGGACTAAATCAACCAACCCTCTATACCCTTTTCTGCATGGCGTCTTTTACTCAACGTCAGGTCTGTCAGATTCATTTAAACTGTCGTGAGATAAATGTTTTCCTTGTTGTTGGATATTATTCTATATTGTGAGTATACAGTATTGTCTTTCGTTTACGATAGGCGGGGGTACTCAGTGGGACTCCCAGTAGGAACAGAACCAACTAAATGGTTATGTACAAAAGAAATTTATTAGATTGACTTTTCATGATAGAAGCTGATTAGTCTTTCAATGGCTATGTACGCTAGAGGGGGTGGGAAACTAGTAACTGCTCAGTCCGTGAGGCTGGGAGCTTCAGCACTCCCGTTGTGGGCTGAGGCCTAGAGGATTCCTGGAGATCTCTGTTCTTCATTTCACATTAGAAGGCTGATGAGTCTGCCCCTTGATGTGAATGGGTAGCAACAGCAGAGCCAACATGGTAGATTGCTCACCAGAAGGGGCAAGGGCAGGCAGGCAAGCATCATAGCTCTTCCCTTAGACCTCTATATCCGGGCTTCTGACAGGAGGTGCTGCCTACTTCTACCCTCGGTTGATCCTTTCGGGAGTTAGCCTCACAGACCCACCCAGAGCCATATCCCTTAATTGATTACTGATCCAATCAACTTGACAACCAAGATTAACCATCCTGATATTTTTCCTATCGTAGGCAAAGTAACCACGAGTACTATTTTTCTGAGTGACTTTTAGTGTGGATGTTTACTTGTGCCTGCTAGGAGCACACACAGCACAGTAACAAAACCGCAGGATTCTGCTTCAGCATGCAGGATTGCCAAACAGAGTTTCAAAGGGATTTGTATGTCCCCTGGAGTGTATGAAAGTTTCATTTAATCCTTATCTTTTAGAATTCCATGTATATTATTTTGGACAAAATGTGATGGCATTTTATTTCCTTCTTTGACTTAATATTTTACATTGTTTTTATAACTATTTAAGTTGTATTTGCATGCTATGCATTTAACTTATTGTCAGTCTTTTTAAATACATGCTTATATTATGCGTGTAGTTATACCTCATAGCGTTTTTGACTTCTGTTCTCTAGTGATTGATTAATGGTGTTCAACTTATTTTCATGTGTTATTTAGGTAATATTTCTTCTTTAGAGAAATGTATATTTAAATATTTTGCTCATTTATTTTTCTTCTTATTGACTCATAAATGTCTGGTATTTTTTTGGATCCAAGTCTACTATCAGAAAAGTGACTTCTAAATATATTCCGTGGCTCTGCAGCTTTTCTTTCCCTTCATGATGACTCTGAAGGACAGAGATTTTTCTTTTTATTAAGTATTTATTTCATTTATAGTTATGTGTATATGTGTCTGTTGGGGGAGGGGTATGCACATGAATGCAGGTGCAGCTGCAGGCCAGAAGGGGCCATCAGAGCTTCTGAAGATGGAGTCACAGGTGACTGTGGTCTGCCTGAGTGAGTGCTGGAAACTGAACTTAGTCATTTGCAAAAGTTTCTCTAAACTACCCTCTCCACTGAGTCATCTCTCCAGATACAGAGCAAGAACTTTTATTTTGATAAAAATAGAATTCATCTTTGTTTTTTATAGACTTTCTGTGTGAGAACTCACTAACAAAGATCGTGAAGATTTTCATGTTTCAGTATCACGTTTTTAACTCTTGCCTTTAGGACTATGATCCACTTCCAGTTCGTTTTCATCTGCAGTATGTGGCAACATTTTGTTTCAGTTGCCTCTTGGGCGCCATTTGTAGCTGGGGAATTTCTCTCCAGCTCCGACCAAGTCCCACCAGTCCCGGAGCCCACTTACAAAATAAACACACAGACGCTTACATTATTTAAACTGTTTGGCCATTAGCTCAGGCCTATCATTGTCTAGCTCTTACTCTTATATTTAGTCCATTTTTATTAATCTATACTTTGCCACGTGGCTCGTGGCTTACCGGTAACCTGGTTTCCATATCTGGCAACTCACAACTGTCTGTGATTCCCATGCCAGTGGATTCAACACATTCTTCTGGCCTCCCTGGGCACCAAGCATGTACACAGTGCACATATATACATGCAGGTATTCACACATATGCATTTAAAATAATTTAAAAAATAAGTCATTATATATATAATATTTTTAAAGGGGTGATCTTTTTAGGTATGATAGAAATAATGTCTTAGCAGACTATTAATATTCTTATTCCCTATTTTCATATCTATTTCAACAAGCAGTAAATGCCCTCTCAGTTATTTAAAAATAATTACGCCTAACCTTGTTTTTTCATCAGACTATGTTGATGGCAACCACATGCTTCTTGTGTCCACTCATCACCACTGATTACAAGATTGAGTTCTTCAGTGATACGCTTCCATGTCTGAAAGACGAATCTAAGGCAGAGGGTGGGCTTAATTAAGTTTTCCATGCATCTCTTTCAGCACATGATTTTGAATTATCTTAAAAATCACATTTCTAAGAAGAAAGGGAGATGAGGAGTGAACCTTTGTGATCTAAGTAATTAGCAGAAGGTCAGCTGACCATCAGCGCTTTGCAGTAAGGACTTCAGCCATTGCAGTAACGAAGAATGAATTCTCATCACATTCAACAGAGGAAAGAATAAATGTGATGAAACCAGAGCTACAGACAGGTTTCCCCTGCCTCTTTGAAAGCAGCATGGTGCTTGGATCTGTCTAGAAGTGGAGTGTTCTCTACTGTACAAATCAACCATGAGTACAGGTGTTTTCAGGCATCTACCAAGCCACCTTTTATAGAAGAAAGCTTTCACCGAATTTTAATAGTTCTACAAAAGAAAAGATATTATGGCCAACTATGCTTGGGAAATGTAAGTCTAGATATAATGTGTAATGTCTGAATGTGTTTCTCTAGGGCTTGTGCATTGCCTATTGTGGTATCAGACAGATAGTGTGAAAAACTCAGCTGGTTTCTCAGACAGTGTGGCCAAAGTATTTCTCAGAACACAGTTGTGGGAACTGCCTTTGGAATTACAACTAACTATTTTCTGGTATTCATTTGATCATCTTCTGTTCATGCATCTAGAGGAAATGAGGTAGACAGGCACAGAAACAGCTTAGCAACCTTGGTTATGCACACTCCTCTGTAATAATCCACTTGACATCCTCATTCCTTCACCTGCGTGAGATGTGTGCACATACCCCCTTCTCCAATCAATCTATCTAGCAATCTTAAGAACATCTCAGACCACCATCTGAATCAGGCTGCAGGTACCGCCCCAGGCTTCTGCATCCCTCACAAGAATCAGATAGTTTCTGTTCAAGTATATTCTTATCCAGTGTATCCAGGTATGAAGAATAGAAAGGCTGATCCAGCATGACCTGGTTTTAGGTACATGTGCAGTAAGGCAAAACTGCTTATGGTAACTGGACCCCATATAATTAAAACCAGATGCATTATGGGAGAGGACATTCACATTCACGGAAGAAAAATAATTACATGCCCTAATCTATTAACCACAACAGAGTACTACCTTCTGTGTGTCCCTAAATAACCAAACTTTTCTGCCTCTTGAATCCCATAAAAGGAAGTCCCACACAGTAACTGGTCTTTGAGGACTCTCATTCATGTGGCCCAAGGTCAGTCTGGCCAGTGTGTCCTTTTCTGATCTGTACTCCTGATTCACCTTAAATAAAGTCATGTCGCCATGTTTGCAAATCCGTAGGAATCTGTATTTTCAATCTTTGCACAAGTGGCCAAGAATCTAAGACACTGGACCTGGGTCCTGACACCTGCAGCAGACAGAACTCTCAGCAAGGTGCAATGTTAACATAGTAGTGACTGTTAACTGCACTAGGTGAGTGGCGATGCCAGTCACGGTAACACAAGAGCAAATCATTGTAGGTAGACTTTGTTCGCTTATTATGGAAGCTGCCTCACAGAGTTATGTAGGTTATCTCTTGCGACCATTATTCTGCTGGTTAATGTCATCTAATGAGGATAGAGCACACCCACTATTCTCATCCACAGTGCTCACCTCCAAGCTTAGCAACTACACATTGTGAAATGCCACTGGCACCAGGGAAATGTGCTGCAGAACATCTTCCTACAATGAAACCTGCTGTGAGATCTGGACGATCTGATGTGGAAAAAAAAAAGAATTTCAATTGTCATTGATAAGTGTATATTGATTGAAAGGTTTTGAAGTATTTTTAGTACAGTGAATGGCATTGTTATCTGTTGTGAGTTTTATGAAATAGAGAATGGGGCCTCAGTGACACAGATCATATCTGTTGCTAAACACTTGATGTACCCAAACAGCATTCACTGTGCCTGAATAGCTGGCAACAGCAGACAGGAAAGCATCTTAATGCTAGCTCCCAGCCACTGAGCACATCCAGCGGTGCTCAGAGAATAAGGAACGTATACAGTGACAAGGTACACTGAAAGACTGTCTACTCAAACAGATTTTCTGAAAATTATTCATAAGTAAACAGCATTACAAAGCATCGACTTAGTGCCAGCCAGTGTTTAATGAATTATGTATCATACAAACTAAATATTGGCTTAAGAGACATGATAGAGTGTGCTGCATAGCATGAGAAAAAAAAGCCAGTGGTAGAAACGCAGGCAGCTGGACCTGTACGTCCATCTTGTGTTACTCAGCCCTGGAATGAATTAGAGTAACCTAGGGCATTCAGAAAAGATATAAATATTTTGGCCACATATGAGACTGATCGAATGGCGGTCTCAGGAGCTAGACCTCGGGTTTTGTATATTTTATACCCTCCAGAGAATTCACAGGTCCAGTGGAGTTGATAATGGCCCAAATATTACATAGGAAAACAAAATGTTATTTGGTGACCGTATTTTTCAGATTAAGCCACAGATACAAGTCACAAGGAAACCTATCAAAAGTAAATAGGTAGCCGATTGCACTTTGATTTCTTTTCATATGTATCATTTCAGCTTGGATTAATACAATTTTTTCTCCTTTGTGTTACTTTAAGGAAACATTTTCTTTCTCTTGGAATTTGAGGCCATGACAGCAAATGTGAACATTTTTCTAACATTACGTACTTTAATAACCGCTTCAACAAACAGGCATTTAAACTGTGTGCTTCATTTTGTCACTCAGTCCACGTTAATTATTTCACTGAATGTCAGCACACGCTGTAATCTTTAGATGTCTCACTTCTCCTATTTCTGAGCATAAGATCATGGGGTTTTTCTGGCCTTTTGATATGAGTTCCAAATTGATCCCAACAAAGACAGTTCTAGACTCACAACACGGCAACAGTGAACTTCTAGTGGTGGGCATGGAAAACACTACTAACCAAGTTTATCTGAACCGGCACTAGATACAAATTAACTCTAACATATGTCCCAGACACTAGGATAGGTCATTTACATCCACCTGTCACAATCATTCTCCAAATACAGTTATTTCCACTTAATAAGTGGGAAAATAAATTTCCCTCAGCACATGAAAGATAAAAGTCATACTTATGAACTGTGAAATTTGAAATATTACAGATTACACTTAAATATTTTACATTCATTGTGCATGGGAACATCAGAGGACAACTTGCAGGAATTTCTTCTCTTTGTCCACAATGTGGGTTCCGGGGATGGAACTCGGGTTGTCAGGTTTGGCAACAAGTTCTTTTTCCCATGGAGCATTGGGCTGGTTAGGTTTTGTCAACTTGAAACACGGTAGAGTTATTTTGGAAGAAGGAATTGTAGTTGAGAAAAGGCCCACACCACATTTTTTTGTGGTCTTGATTAATGATAGGTGAGGGAGGGTCCATCCCATTGTGGGCATTGCCATCTGTTGGCAGCTAGTCTTGGACGCTATAATACGGTAGGCTAAGCAAGCCACGGAAAATAAGCCAGTAAGCCGTGTTCCTCTGCTCCAGTTCCTGCTGCTAAGTTCCTGCTAACTTCCGTCAGTGATGGAGTGTAAACTTAAGAGTTATAGACAGACATAAACCCTTTCCTTCCCATGTTGAGTCTGGTCACAGTGTTTTATCACAGCAGTTGAAACACTAACTAAGGCGGCCCTCTTGCTGGCCCCTAGACTACATTTTGAAGATATCTATTTCAAGTTTGAGAAGTAAGCGTTGATTTCATTAACACATTTACTGATTGGGTGGTTTGATTTCTTATTATTTAGCTTCTGTACATGTCAGGTAATTAGTTCAACACTTCATCTTTCACATTGCTAAGTTACTGAACCAAATAGGTGTCCAACATCGTAGGACTGAATCAAGAAGTGTGACACACACACACACAGAGAGAGAGAGAGAGAGAGAGAGAGAGAGAGAGAGAGAGAGAGAGAGAGAGAGAGAGAAGAGAGAAGAGAGAGAGAGAGAGAGAACCACTGTAACTATTTTAGCCATAAAGAAGAACTAACTTACAGTGTTTTCAGGAACATAGATGCAACTGGATTTAATATCAATTCAGTCTCAAACAAATATTATGTTCTCTCATCTGTGTTCCCTAGATTTTATACTGATATATAAAATACTGTATGATATATGGTATAAAAGTAGAAATAAAACAGTGTAGTGTAAAAAGCGAGACTGACATGAAAGGGAGGGCTGAGAATGGGGCAGGTAGAACAGTATCGGGTGGGTGTGCTCACATTCCCCTTCAAGCAACAGGATCCGCTTAACTCACATTTGTTTGAAAATATCCTCATGTAACCCATGTACAATGACAGTGCATCACTGGGAAAATAAGTATGCATTTATACCTCTGCTTTTAAATAGGTCTTAGTCCTTGGGTTAAAGTATACTGCATTAAGTATAGTTTAAGGAGAGTGGTTTTACCATATAAAGCACACAAGAAAACCCTGGATTGAAAATATGTTTGGGGCACTGAAGCCATATTAACCTGTTCTTCCCTTAACAGACATCCTCCTGCACCATGATGTGCCTGGGCCATGGCCAAGATGGAGACAGGGTTTGAGAGCAAGTGCAGACAGTCTGCAAGAGTCTGTCTGGAGAAGTACAATCTGTAAAGTTCAAGAGAAATAAGGATATGAATACGAACTTTCTGATATTCAGGCATTGTGATAATTCAAATAATTGCTTATGATGAGATCAGAATTATTCCACAATACTGAACTTGGATGTGACTGATTTTATTCACAATGACTATTTTATTACAAGGATATGAAATTGCACATAATAAAATGGAATTATTCTGAATCTGTTCTCTAATAGAAAAATGTTCAAATCTTTAAAAATGGGTTTGGATCTTAATCTTCCACATGAAAAGGAAAAGATAATTCCTTTTTAAAGCTTTGGGACCTGTCTTGCTCATCCATCATCATTTTCCATAGTTAACTTGAGAGCATCTTGCACAGAATATGTCTAAAATGTGAAAGCAGCAATTTTAGGGTATCATTAAAGCAAATTTGGTCGACCAAGTGTCATTTTCAGAAAAACAAAGTTTTACTTTGTATGATCCCAAGGTGTTTTAAGGAAGAAAATGGTAAGACATGAAATTTGATACAACCTGTGTGAATATTTATTAATATAATAAGGGTAGACATAATAGGTAAAATGGGTATTAACACTATAGAGGGCAGGTACAATAAGCAAAAACTTCACATATTTAATATTTTTAAAATCGGAAGGGAAAATAACAGTGGCTTATGTGAACACCAAAGGAAAAATGGCTTTTTCTGAGCTAGCTGTATTGAAATCATATTCACTTCAGCTGTCCACTCATGTCTATGAACTATGACTATTCATTTGAAATACATTTTTTCAGTAAAATGTATAGATTATACAGATTTATAGAGTAGCATGTGATATTTACATGCAAGTATATATTGTGTCAGGTTCAAACTGCAACATGTAATACGTGGTAGAATCCTGCTCAGCCCCAAAAGGGATAAAAGTCTGCCATCTGCAACAACATTGCGAGAGCTAGAGGTGTCATTCTGTTAAGTGAAACAAGCTAGGCACAGGAAGACAAGCACCACACGGTGTCCCTTGGGTGCAGAATTGAAACCAGTTGATTTCATGGAATTAGGAAGAGTGGTTATTAGGAACACTCCAGTCCCGTCACCTGGTTTTCAGTCTCACTTTTCTCAGAATTACTAAAACAGAAAATATCATCTTGTGTCCTATGTAACTGGTATACCGTAATGATAATGGAGATGCTTGATTTTGACGTCTATATTACAATGATTTGTGAGTTTTATGCAGTTTCGGTTAAAAACATGTTTCTCGAGCACAGCGTCACATGAACATGACAAGACATTAAGCTGCTAGTTGCTCTCAGGTGGCAAGTCTGAGAAAGGATGTCTGTTTGCTTTCTGTTTGTGCCAAATGACATCTGTTCTAACTGAACCAGCTTAAATCAGAAGAGGGTAGGTTTTATAGGGGTGGAACAAGCTAGTAAGTCACACAGGCAAATTGCAGCGAGTGACACCATCAGAGCCTCTCTTCCTCTGACACTCAGCCTCGCTGTTACCTGCCCTGACTTCTCTCTCAGAGTGGAAGTGAAAACAGTGCTGTCAGTAATCTGGAAGATAAGTCTGTATCTTTCCTCGCCTTGATGCAACAGCACCGTTCAGCAGAACTGATGAAACTATTTTATTTGGATTTTGTTTTTCTCACAAACACACTTCTTCAACAGCTGGCAAGGCGAAGTTTTGAACAAACACTTTAGTTGGAGTGTTTCATATAAATTTGTGATTCTATTATTTTGTGAGAAGCAAAAGGGAAAAACCCATCTGAGTAGATTTTTTTTTCAACTACACGAGAAGACTGAAGATTTCTAAGTTTTTCTTTAACAACTTTATTGTATAGGTTTGATTTTTCATAAGCCTATTTTCTTTGAAAAAAGTCTTGTTTCATATTTCTACAGTTTCTATATTAAAATAGATTTCTTGCTAGATGTCCATTTGTATGCAAAACTACAAAACCCAATTATCATCATTCATCTGATTACTGATACTTTTTATTAACATTTGACCTTTAAAATATGTTCACCAAGCTATTGGCACATTTGTGTAGTCCCAGCTTCAGAGGAAGCTGAGAAAAGGAGAACTTGAACCTGGAGGTTTGAATCAGCTTGGGCAGCATAGTGATAACTTATTTATTTTAATGTTTCAAAGGTTTAGCATGTGTGATAGACAATATGCAGATACATGTAGATAGATGGAAAGACAGACAGATAGATAGATAGATAGATAGATAGATAGATAGATAGATAGATAGACAGACAGACTCTTCGTTATAGTAATACTTACATATCTGAGTTTATGAAATTAAGTTTTAATGGTGATCCAAATAAAATAAACAATCAAATAACCAGTGATGAATTTCCTCAAAATGATGATGAACTCATTGTAAAGTTAAGGATGTAAACAGATGGCAGTGCCCTCTAAATGAATAAATCTTCCATCTCTAGAAAAGTCACACTATTTTAAAAGTGGGCAGAAATACAAATTTTACATTACATTAAGGTAGTTGCCAGGCTCAATAACACAGTAATTGTAGGCAACCAAAAAAAAAAAAAAAAAAAAAAAAAAAAAAAAAAAT
>CABHPR010141219.1:3940-30109 GCA_902168415.1 Peromyscus melanophrys | reverse complement strand
AAAAAAAAAAAAAAAAAAAAAAAAAAAAAACAATTACCAATGGGGCTTTAAAAAGTTACATAGTCCCTGGATAGCTTCTGGTGCTGAGAATTTGTCCTGAGAGCTCATGAGATATAGGATATTTCCACTCCACTAAAAGGCAGTAGAGTCCCTCATTCCACCCGTCCAAAAAGAACCCTCATACATTTCTAAATTGTATTCATTAGGCGGTTATCTCTAGCAGCATGAAATATCATTCTAAGAAACAGGAAGCAATTGATGTTGACATTCCTTAGAATAGAACGTTTTACCAAGAAAAGAAATAAAAGCCCCTAAACAAAGCCTAAAACTATGCTCAAAAGAAAAAAACAAGGCAGAAAGAAAAGAAATCAAAGAGCCATCTATCATTCAGTAAAAACAAATTCTTAAGCTAGACCCTTTGTTAACCACATCCTCTGTGGTGGATTGAATGAAATGGCCCTCAAAGGCTCATAGGGAGTGGCACTATTAGGAGGTGTGGCCTTGTTGGAGGTGTGGCCTTGTTGGAGGAAGTGCATCCCTGGAGGGATAGGCTTTGATGTTTAGAAGCTCAAGCCAGGCCTAGGGACTCACTTTCTCTTCCTATTGCCTGCAGATTCAGATGTAGAACTTTCAGCTGCTTCTCCAGCACCATGTCTGTCTGAGTGCCACTGTGCTTCCCATCATGATGATAATGGACTAAATCTCTGAACTGTAAGCCAGTCCCAATTAAATGTTTTCCTTTATAGTAGCTGCCATGGTCATGGTGTCTGTTCACAGCAATAAAACCCTAACTAAGACATCCTCTTTCCTACATTGAACTATGTCTGTATCAGCCTCCTTACTCCTATGCTCCCTGTAGATTCAGGACGGGAGCTTTCCATCCAGGATATTTGACACTCTTGCTCTGTTTGTTCAAGGTTGGATGTCTGTTATTCCTTCTATCCTTCCTATAGATCCTTCCCATGATCCATCATCTTTAACACCAAACCCCAACTCTAGCCAAAAATCAATATTGTTTTCAAACTTAAATAGATCCCTGAGAGCCAGGCCCCTGTGATTGACCCCCATTCCCTCAAGATTCCTTCACCTGTACATCTGAAGTTTGTGCTCCAAGCTTAGTGCTTCTGGTTTAGATCCACACACTGTTGAGCAATTGCTAAGGCCCTGGAAATAATATCTACTTGGAAAGGTTTTCAGTGAGGATGCAGCTCAATGACAGGGTGTTTGCTGCTCATATGCGTGGTCCTGGGTTCATTCTTGTGGTTTAAAAGAGTATTTATGGTCAGACTTTGGAAACACAGTGCTTTTGTGTTCATCTCAAGGCATTAATAAGCAAAAACAGGACATGAATACAGCCTATAAATATATTCAGATGGCTTCCCTGGGCTAGCAATTCTCTCTGTTCGTTTGTTTCATTCATTAGCTGCACATATCAGGATAATCATTTCTTGTTATTTGGCTTGTCATGTTTGATTTATTGAGGAACGTTTTAACATTTTGGGCTATATCATGGCCTTTATTGTGTAACTTATTGAATTATGCCCAGTAAAAATCTGAAACAGATTATTATTAAACCTATACAGATAACTGTATTGCTAGCAAAAGTGAGGAAATCTGGAGAAACTGGATAGATGACCTTCCTCAGTGCCAAATGTTCAGACCTGAAAGCATACATACTGCTAGCATGAACAGGTTATATTTAGGAATATATGTATATACGTATATGCATGCAATAACAGGTAGTAAAAAGAGGGGCATAGGAGAGGATTTGGAAAGGGTCAAGGGATGGGAGAAATGTTGTAGTTAAATTGTACTAAAAATGAAACAAGAGTCACGTTTAAAAAATTAAACATATTTAAGTTTTCAAATTCAGTCTGTGAAATTGAGGATTAGAATTACTTTAAAGCGTAAAAGAACTAAGGACTCCACACTTGTTCCTTAACACACACACACACACACACACACACACACACACACACACACACACACACTAAAAAACAAGATCAACATCTCAAACAACCACAAACAATCATTTTTTCAGTTTCTTCACTTCGGTGCGATTCATTTTTGTCCCACTGCATCTTGACCCCTTGGTGAGTATTCTGCTTGCAGGAAGACACCTGCCTGAGCTCTGGAAACCTCAGCTCAACCCCCGGAACAAACTCAAATAAATATAAGGCAAGGCAGCCCCGGAATCCGACGCAACTCTGTATTTGAAATATATCAGCCATCAGGTGTGTGTGTGTGTGTGTGTGTGTGTGTGTGTGTGTGTGTGTGTGTGCGAGTGTGTGTTATCATCCTCTCAGAAAGTGTTCTTAGCTATTGAAAACTTTTCTTCTGAGCTTATAGCAGGGCTATAACACAAGCACATAATGGACGAAACAGTCTGGAGCAGTTAATTTATTGTTATAACCAAAAACATTGAAGTGGAAGAGAGAACACTATTGGGCACACTAAATCAGTCCTTGTAAGGTTTTCTTTAATGTTTCTCCTGGACCTAAAGATATATAGTCACTGAGGGCACTGAAACTCTCCTAGGTTTTCCAGTTAATCCTGACTCTGAAAATCTAGAGTAGGAACATTTTACAGGCACAAAATTAACTTTTGATTTAACAACTCCTCCCATGGAGTGCTTTTCTGCTATTGGATAGAACAACAATAAAGCAAAGCAAAACAAAGCCCGTGAAATTCTCTCTAGATGCCTCTTTCCACAATGTGAGTAAATACATGTTTTGACTTTATGGGCTTCTGTAGGAAATCCTGAAGTTAGTTTTAAATGTTAAACAAATACACTGCTGTCTAACTGGAAGAACAAACATTAAATGAGTTTTCAGAGGTTTTTTGTCACATTGAGAGAATATTATATATGTTTTGTAAATAATAACCTGGTATCTTTTTGTTCAATGTGATTCCTAGTATTTTAAGTAAGCATAGACTATAGTCATAGCGTCTATCATAAAGAATATGAGGGCTTTTTTTTAAGTGAGTGGAATATGATTTAAACACTTGAGAACTCAGTACAGCCAGTATAAGGCAGAGACCCAAGGAACAGCCAGTGTTTAGAAAAGTTATAAAGATGAAACAAACAATTTAGTGCACCTTGTTAAAGGAGCAAGGAACACAATATAAAAACTGTGTCTCCACAGATGAAATATGTACTAAACACATTAATATAAAATTTTGTAACAAACCATAAAGGTCTTTAAAATGCCCTTAAAAATGAAAGAATCCGTAAAAAAAAAAAAGTGCCCAACAGATTTCATTAACCTGGTGAACATCATTAAAACATTTAAACAATAATGTTTTGTGTTTCAAACAACAAAAATCATGACAAAGGAATTTCATTCTTCTTAAATTTTCAACTCGCTGTACAAAACAAGGTTGAAAAGCTAGGCATGGTGAAGCATGCCTATAATCATAGTGACTAGGAAACTGGGGCAGGAGGATGGCTGAAAATGGCCTGTATGGGGTGTGTAGCAAATACTGGCCTTAAAAAACAAAACAAAATTTAGGAGATCAAGTTTTTCTTCTTATTTTTTTCTTTTAAACCTTGTGATAAGTTCATTATTTTATCATATTTTAAATATATTTTAAAATCCTCATATTTTAAAATACAACTCCCCTTTTTCGCTTGAAAGTAACAACAGAAGGTCACATTATTTTTCAGACAAAATTGACTTCATACACATATATGCTCCTACCAGGAGCTCAGTTGCTAATAACAACTGTAACACTGAACCGGGTCTACTAGCTCCCACTGAACTGGGAAAGATGTAATTAGCAGTTTTATTACAATTCATTTGGCAGAGAAGTAAGATGCATACATACTTCACTTATTAACACTGAAAAGTGACAAGGACATCAGCACCATGCATCTATTAACAACACCCCAAGGCAGATCACTTTTTAAGACATTAAACTAACATTCAAAACAACATATATTAATACTTATGCATCCTACCAGGTACTGTGGTGCACACCTGAAGTCCCAGTTACATAGGAAGCCGAGACCTGAGCAGTGGATGAGCACAGAGATTAAGGTCAGCTCCAGCAACAAAGTGAAATCCTGTCTCTTAGCACTAAACACAGAAGTATACAAAAACAAAACCACAAAGCTTTCTGGCCAAGGTAAGTGTTCTTTCTTCAAAAAGTTATTTGGAGATGCAGAGGTTATACAGTGACAAGATTCAGTGCTATTTCCAGGGTATAAAGCTAAGGAAGGACTTTGGGTATCAAGGTTTAAGCCTATAAATCTAAAAGTATGATTTCTACTGATGTAAAACAGTTTGTCAGACTTCAAATTTAATTTACATTAACATAATTTACATCGTCCATTACTGTAGCAATTGTAGGTGATTTGATGAGCAAGGCAGTATAAAAAATTCCAGAATTTCAGAGGGATTAGTGTCAGCTAGTGTCAATACAAACACAAATCTGGTAGTCACATTCAGGAAAACCTAAAAGCTGTGAATTGTTTGTTTTTTTATTCATATCTTAATGAGCAAACTAGAATTTTACATTTCATGGTGTGAAACTTTAAGTTTTGATCTATACACACATCACAGAATGTTCACATCAATCCTTTTAACTCATTATGTTATCACACACACACAGATTATTATAGTAAGAATACCTAACCTTATGATTCTAACCATTTGCAGTTATAGAGCACATTGCCATTGATTGCAGTCATCGCAAGGTACAACTGATTTCTTGAGCTGAAATTTCATGTTTTGGCCATAACCTCCCCATCCCTTCATCTCTGCCTCCAGTAGCCACCATTTTACCCAGTTTCCATGGTTTCTGATATACCTCTGCTTTGGTTTGGTTTGGTTTTTACTCTGTTTCGAATTTAAATGTTTTCAACTTATCTGGCTTATCTAAGGAGTTCTGTTGATTATGTAGTCTTGTATTCTTATTAAAAGGTTTTTCTTAGCTATGAGATAAGAGGAAATTCTTTCAAATTAGCACATATAGGTATCAGAAGTTTAGATTCTTTATTTCCTGCAAATGTGGAGAGATGAAATTTATATTAGTTTTCTTATTCTCTATAAACCAATTACAAGGGAGCTGCTTTAATTTGTGAGACTTTAAAATCTAATTAGTACTAATGGAAGTAGGAAACATTTTATACTGATACAATAGATAAAGGGTTTTCTTAATTACAGATGTACAGGCAGATAACTTGCAGCCTCAGTTCTGGTGCCTCAGCTATGACAAAGTAATATCAGAAGTGCACTGTCCTAGACTTCAGAGAGATGTGCTCCATTTGAATAGGCTTAGTGTGATTCCTTTAATTGATATGTGTGCACAAGAAGATAAACAGATACAAAATAAGGAAAAGGTTAATTTCCCATTATATATTGGGCAGGAGGAGACATCATCTTGTTAGAGATCAGCAAAATTATTAGGGTCATGCCACAAAATTATCTTTCCAGTCATTGTTACCATTGTTGAGGAGTGCAATAATGTATATATTCTATATGAAGATAGGAACCAGGTCCCTAGAAAGGCAATGACCAGAAACAAACAGCATAGGAGCAAAAGGAAGAGAGAGAATAAAATAAAGAGAGAGAGGGAGAGAGAGAGAGAGAGAGAGAGAGAGAGAGAGAGAGAGAGAGAGAGAGAGAGAGAGAGAGAGAGAGAACAGGGAGAGAGGAAGATGAGAGAAGAGAGGAAGAGGGGAGAGAGAGAGGAGGAGAGATAAGAGAGCTTGATCAATTGACTGGGGCATCTTGACCATGCCACCAAAACCTCTAACATAATTTTCAAAACCTGGAAATAAATTTACAAAAATATGACTCATATAACTCCACATGGCCTGTGTCAAATACACTTCTGGAGTTGCTAGACACTAAAATAATAAGACAACAAGGGCAAGGTAAGTTCAGAAGTTCAGAGAGAAGATTTGAGGACCTGGGCATTTGTAGTGTAGCTGAAAAGGATGAGATTGCTCACTTCGTTGTCTGTGCATATTATTCTATGGTCCACTGCTCGATTCCGGCTCTCCCACCATGTGAAGCATCAGCAGCCATAAGTTTGAGCCAGCATAGGTAGGCGACATTCTGAGTACTTTGCCCACTATGACAAACTGTATTTGATAAAACCATGAGCCAAAATAAGTCTTTTCTCCCTTGTCTGTGCCAGGCATTTGGTTATAGTGTTGAGGAAAGTAACTAATGTTCATTGGTCAATCATTGTGAATAATTGACTAAAGTTCCCAGACTTAGAGAAGTTACATGTGCCAGAGTGGGAATTAAGCAGGGGACATGAAACAGAGGCAGAAATGACCTTCAAAGGCCCATCCCTAATGGACCTACTTGTGCCTCCTTGGCCCATATTCCCAAAGTTCCATAGCCTGCTATAGCAGCAAATCAGTTTGGGAGCAAGTGCTCAAAACAAGAATATGTGAGGGGCACTCCAGACTCCAGCTACAACAAACCTTCTCCTAATGATAAAATAAACCTTAGGAGGGCTGGTAAGCTGTGCTCCTATATGTCATTGAAGAGAGGAAAAAAATATGCTATCTATTTTCTTTCCGACTTTTAGCCTTAGTTCAGTGTGGCAAATACTTTTCATAACACACTTCTGTAGCAGGCTTTCTCTTTGAACCTCCAGCCAGCTCACAAATCAAGACACAGAGACTTATTATTAGTCGTGAATGCTCAGCGTTGTCCCACGAGCTCTTGTAACTTAATTTACCCTGTGTCTTTTAATCTACGTTTTGCCTCAGGCTTTTCACCTTTCTTTCATTCTATATGTCCTACTCCATGTCTGGCTGGCTGGCAGCTGCCTGACGGGCTGGTCCTAGGTGTCTCCCTCTCTTTCTCTCTCTTTCTCTCTCTCTTTCTCCTCATTCTTTCCTCTCAAGCCCAGATTCCTGCTCCTGTTTTCTCTCTGCCCACTAGCCCCACTTATCCCTCTACTGCCTAGCTATTGGACATTCAGCCTTTTATTAGGCTAACTGGGTGCCTTAGGCACTCAGAGCAGCACATCTTTACATCGTTAAACAAATGCATCATAAACAAGTGTAACACATCTTTGCCTACTTAAACAAATATTTCACAATATTCCCCCTTTTTGTCTAAATAAAAAGAAAGGGTTTTAACTTTAACATAGAAAAACTATGTACAATAAGAACAATCATAAGTAAGAATTACATTTGCAGTATCCAGTTCCTTTGCATTTGGCAAATTCGTAGAAATCACTATTATCTAGCCTATCTTGATGAGTCCAAAGCTCCGTATCTAATTTACCTTCTATCATAACTAAGGAAAACTGTAACTAACTAGTCTTCAACTCCATCAAAGACCTTAGAAGGATATAATATTACCTGAGTAAACCAAAAGTGCAGAAAAAGCAACTTCTAAAACTATAGAAATGACAGAGACATCTGGCTGCCTGGATAGTCACCCAAGTTTCCTCTGCAACATTGGGGCATCCATCTTTGGCCTACAGGCCTAGAATATCTCACATATTTTTCTATGAAGCAGGAATTTTGAAGGACTGTTCACCCTTCTTTTGGCAGAGTTTGGCAGTCTTTTTCCTTTGTGTCCTGCTGGTCCAGTTTGTAGAGTACACTTCATAAACACCCTAAAACCAACAGATCAGAAACTACATCCATTATCCTTTTTTTAAAGCACTATTTTTTTGCTTTCTACTTCCTGTTTTGGTAGTCTGCATGATGTTGCACTTTACCAGTTCCAAAGCTTGTAGAGAAGGTGATCCTCCATGATCTCATTTACCTTTGTGTACACAATCACCTAACTTATATGTAACATTTCCTCAATGTTTTTGAGGTCTGCCACTTAGGCTTCATCTTTGATACTTTTCTGTACTCTAAGGTCTCTAGTCACTATCTTGAAACTCATTTGAGCAACAGAGTCACATGAGATGTTGGTTGAAAAACTCTGAGAAAGTCCCCAATTCTGCTTGTGTCCTGTTTCCCAGCCCTCGTGTACTCCTGACCTTGACAGTGGGTATCAGGTGAATCATTCTGCAACCACAGAAGGAAAAGTGATGGGGACCCTTTCTCATGGATTATGTCACTGAAGATTGGAGTTTCCCTTTTGCTGTTAGACACGCTCTCCCTCTTCCTTTCTTTCTCTAGCACTGATGAGAGAGATGCCCATGTGACAAAGGACAGTCACAGAAAACTGCACCCTGCTTACAAACTGTATGGCCGTGGCAGGCTTCTTGCTAACTGTTCTTATATCTTAAATTAATCCATTTCTATAAATCTATACCTTGCCACATGGCTCTGGCGTGTGCGCTCGACCTGCAGTATGGCGGGAATGAGGCCTCTGCAAGTGGCATATTAAGCCTTTGCTAGTACAAAAAAAAAAACAACAACAACAAAAAGAGGTTTCTGGGCTAAACACTGCTTTGATAGAAGCATAGACCCACGAAGGCTCCCAGAGCTGGTGGTAAACCTATCACCACCATGTTGGGAAGCTGAGGTGGGCGGAGCCAGCAGCCATAGTGCTGTTTCAGTCTTTGAATGCTCCAGTTTAAAGCAATAGGCTCAAGGTAATATAAAAAATAAGCCACATAAAGATGGCTACCACACAGAGAATCTGGATTATGTTCTCTTTGATATTCGTAACTGAAGAAAAACATTTGATTGCAAAAGCTGTTGAGTTATGCAAAAATGTATATTTTAAAAGTACCTTGACTTCAAATTTTGGATGTAAGGATATGCTGCTTTGGAAAGGAAGCTCTGCTTTTGTTTCCACAGAATGCCAGAGGCTATGGATTTGTTCCAGATTAAGATACATCAGGTTTGACCAGCCAAGACCCCCTGAAAGGTCTCCGATGACACCATGGCCCAGATGATCCAACATCCAGAACAGTTTGAAGGCAACTGGCTCAGACAATACAGCCTCATGGACTACTCCATAATCCTGAAATTTTCTTTGTGTCCCCATAAGATACAGCACCCCCCTCTAGCAGGAAGCAGTGAGAGAAGCTATGCCCAAATTCCCAAATTATATGTAATTTACTTTGTTAAGGTTAAAACCTTCCTTTTTGAAAAAAAAAGGGGGGGGGAAGTGCTGTGGGATGTTCTGTATGGCAAATGTGTTGCTAATAAAACACTGATTGGCCAGTGGTCAGGCAGGAAGAAGTATAGGCGGGACAAGGAAGAAAGAATTCTGGGAAGTGGAAGGCTGAGGCGGAGACACTGCCAGCCACGGCCATGACAAGCAGCATGTGAAGATGCCGGTAAGCCACGAGCCATGTGGCAAGGTATAGATTTATAGAAATGGATTAATTTAAGATATAAGAACAGTTAGCAAGAAGCCTGCCACGGCCATACAGTTTGTAAGCAATATAAGTCTCTTTGTTTACTTGGTTGGGTCTGAGCGGCTGTGGGACTGGCAGGTGAAAGAGATTTATCCTGACTGTGGGTCAGGCAGAAAAACTCTAGCAACACAGCTAATAATCATACAGCACAGGACCCTCAACTACTCAGAGAAACATAATGCTACCTCCTCATTGTAACCTCCATCTTTCTGTGAAAGCATCCAGAGCCTATGTGTCTGTACTCTACATCACACACCTCCATACCCTATGCCTTTGTGATTATGTTGCCGCTTAGAATGCCTATCCTCTATCCACACTCCAAATTATAAACAACTAATCTATCAGATAGAAATAAAATGTCATCTCTTCTATGAATCACCATATCTACTATTGACCGTCTTGTGTTCTAAGTTTAAATTTTGACTCTTGCTCACCAGACTGTGGGCTGTTGCGTGACTTAGGCTCCATCATACTGACCATTGTTTAGAGCAACCTTGTCAGAAGTTGGATATTTATCTTATGTGTGAAAATACACAAAGTCTGAAGATAAGCATAGACTGGATAACAATTATATCTGTTCCACCCAAGTGTATAAACATATGCCCCTTTGTTTTTATCCTTAACAAAGATACATGTAAATCTCTAATTCATTTCTTTTCTATATTAAGTGATATATAGGCAATATTAATTATTTAAAGGGATTCTTCAGCAATACTTTAAAGCAAAAGTCACTCATACACAGAATGACTTTTGCATATCTTTACTCTTTCCTGCCTTGAAATACTTCTGTATTAATTTGCTTTAAAGCAGAAATATTGACTCTTGTCAAATTGTGTATTTAAACACTGCCTCCCTCTCCTTTTTCTGCTAGATGCTCAGTGTACACGAGCACTTGAGGTTTAGGTTTTCATCTCCCAGAGAAAGATGAAGTATCTCTTGTGACCATATGCAGACAGGCACTTCAGTGAGTTTTGACACAAAGCCCATGGAAGGACTGAACACATAACATTTGAATGAGAGCAAAACTTTTAAAGTCTCTTCTTCAAGTCATAGACTTCATTCATATTTCTGTTGTTCCAAACTCACAAAAATGCCAAGAAAATTAAAGAATTTCATAGCAGTTTGATACCTGGTCTTGCTGTTTCCTTGGAAGGATAGTGAGCATGTCTACTCAGGATCCTGAGCATTTAAGAACAGTGTATTGAGAACATACTTTATTATCACAAAAAGAGTTTATGAATGATCAACCACCCAAGAGCAGTTGTGCTAACACCCCATCACTGTGTCTTACCATGCTTCCTCCCTCCTGCACTCTGTATTGGTAGAGAGGGGATAGATACCACCAAACACAGGAAATCTTTTCCCCACATTCCATTCCCTTCTTGAGTGATGCACTGTAGTGTAAACACTTGACATGTGTATTATCTGTGTAAAAGAGTAAATAAACTTTAAGAATTGGGGAAGTGCAAGAAGAAATATTATTGACTCTGAAACATATTCATTGATCAAAGCTGGGACTGACAAATGTCAATGGTAATTTAATTGCTAAGCTTTTTAGAGCCCTCCTCCTTTTTGGACACAGGGTTTCACATAGCCCAGACTGACCTGAAACTGGTGGTGTATAGCAAAGTGTGACATTGAACTCTCTATCTCATTGTTGCCTCATCTGTCTATGCAGTGCTAAAAATCTGATCCACACCAAGGTTTCAGGCTTCTAGGTAAGCCCTCTACCAACAGGTAAATCTGTATCCCTCTTCAGGAGCTTTAAGAAGGAGTCACATCTACAGGGGTCCAGTGAAGAGGCAGAGGCTCAAATTCCAGACTCTGAGCAAGGGAAAGAAGTGATGGTTTTCTTTTCCTAAACAGGCATTCTCACTGCTACACAAAAATCAGAGTTGCTCTTGTTCACTTTGTTTCTTGCTCTATGTTTTCAATTTACAAACTTGACTGGAGTGTTTCAGAATGTAAATTTTATGTGTTAAAAAGGAATGATTGTCTTTTAATTACTACAGAAGAGAATTGTTATAAACGAATTTTAGAGCTACTTGTTTCATAATTTCTCAACTAGATAACTATGTTCTGTGGCTTGGAAAAGCATCTCTCAGAAACCCATGTGTCTTACCATGGTGTAGCCATTGGCCATTATGTGTTTGTGAGATGGAGCCCCAATAGGTCAGGACTAACGGGAGGGTGGGTCTTTGGGGGTTTGCCATTGAAAGGGAACTTGACACTTTGCTATTCTTTCCTTTTAAAGTCTCAGCCACGCTGAGCCTCCCTCTTCTAGGCTGTGCTGCCTCATCACAGGCCTGAAGAAATCAGCCAAATGGACATGGACTGGAAACTCCAAGACTGTGGGACAAAGCAAGCTTTCCTCTTTTTACTTGTTTTCGATGGCACTTAACCACAGTGGAAAGGAAAAGCACCACATACTCAGCTGAGAAGAATGGAGGACCTCATGGGAACTCCTAGAAAAAGACAGCACAGAGGAGGAAGGAAAAGCATGGATCAGAACCCATCACCAGTGTGTGTGGGCATGAAAACAGAACACACGCTTTTATACCTTGCTAAGCACATCACCAATCAGTTATGGCTGCTCTGACATCACATCTCATCATCGTGTGAAAAAGTGAGGGCCCGAAGATGGCTGCCTGCTCAACAGCATGCAGGAATTTCCTGCTAATCAAACAAACATTACAACTTTTCACTTTAAGGAACTCCCATCTGTCATCCTGTAAAGGTGGTCTAATTGGAAGAATTTTTTTCTCTTTTACTTTTTCAAATTTGTGTACAAACTCTTCCATTTCCAGTTCTCTGGTGTTCAATGTGATACAAATTTAAATGTCATAAATGTGAGTGTCTAAAGCTTTCAATGAGAAAATAAAATTTATCAGAGTGAGATAACATTTTCTTTTGTGACTACCTGGCTAACTTTTCTACCATCCAGATTCTTGCTTGGATATCATCTCTGTCCCCTTTTTCTGTAGGAACTTGACATGTACTTCATTCCTCTGGACTGAAGTTATGGTTTATAGATCTGTGTTATAGTATACTCGAAACATTGCAACTAAACTATTTTTCATGTATGTGCATAACCGGATTTGAAGCCTTTGAGATAAGAGCCATCACACTTATTTCCATAATAGGAAAAAGAGCTGGTTATGGTGAGAGTACATGATTACAATCCCAGTACTTGGGAAAAAAGAGACAGAATTGTCACAGATTTGAAATCAGTCTTGTATAGAGAGCAAGCTCTAGACCAGCCAGAGCTTCATGGTAAAACAACAAAAATGGCTGGTGCTGTTAGACACCAGGAAATTTTGCTCAGGAAAAGGTTGTTTGGTTATTTTTAGACTAACATTATATCCCACAATCATTCACATTTTGAAATTTCAGCTGTGCACATAGTAGTTTGCAAAGTATTCTGTAAGTGAAAGTTGAAGTGACATTTGTTGAATTTTGTCCGGCATTTCTGTGAGTTGGGATGCCAGTTCTCTCTCACTTCTATTCCTGGATACTTGTAATTTCAACCACAAGTCATGTGTTCCAGGTTATTATTATAGTAAAGTTGTCGTGGCTTGATAATCCAGCCTATTGATGGAAGACTTGGAGTACTTGAGAGCTTGAGTCTTGGAGAACTTTCCAGGGGTCTCAGAGGCTGCAATTCTATTTGAGAGTTTATAAGAAAAGCAGTAGACAAGCCTATGCCTGACATAGGTTGAGTTTAATGAAGACATTCATAAAATTTTCTAATAACTTACTTGTGACATTTCCAATCTTCAAAGAATTTTTTCCATGGGGAGTGAGCATATTAAAAAAATAAAATATGTGTGAGTTGTGAATGTACTTCCCAGTCATTTGCAGAGAAAAAAATTTTCTTTCTCTCTCTCCCCTCCCCCTCCCTCTCTCTCATTTTTCATCACTCCATTCACTGGCGTATTAGCAGAATACTCATCTATGTAGATGTTTATAAGCTGTAGGTATGTATGCAACTGCAGGGAATTTAATTATTGCATATTGTATCAATCACCCCAAAGAGGTTCTTTGACCTTCGTATCCAAGGTGAATCTTGGAATCTGCATAGTAATTAAGGGCCTGAAACGATTCTAATGGGGGAACTTTAGGCCCACAATTTGCAAACACAGCCTAGTTTATACAATTATGCTCACATTTGTGCTTTCTTCACTGTTATATTCTTAGTGAATATAGCTATAGTCTAGTGATATAGCATATTAGAGTATGCTAGTATACTCGTTAATATTGATATACTATCAAGGCAGGCAAGCTAAGAATATAGGTATTTTCTTATTGATATAGCATGTTAGAGTATGTTATTATATTCATTAGTATTAATATACTATCAAGGCAGGCAAGCATAGGAGAGTTTAGTACTCCATAACTTCCACTTTGTTTTGTATTATGTACACCTCCCTCTTGAGATAACACTCTTGGTAGGCTTGTTCCTTCTCATGCATGTACTATGCACACACACCCCTCTCCAAACAATGCACCTAGCAACCTTACTACTTTGTATCAGGCTACACATACTCCAATCTCTGAACAATAGGATAGGTTTCCCTGTCCTCGGTTGCAACACAATTTAGACCATTTCTATTTAAGTGTATTCCCAACATATTTGGGTATGAGGAACAGAAGGACAGATCTGGCTTGGATTGGTTTTGGGTGCATATGCAGTAAGGTAAAAATGTTTTTGCTAATAAACTTGTAAGGAGAATCCCCTGGTTACTCTCTTATGTCCAGCATAATTTTGGGTGTGCATATGATTAAAATGAGAAGCATTATAGAAAAGGACATGTGTAATATAAAAAATAAATATTTTTTGAAATCATTTTAAATAAAAAAACTGTTCATGCCACATCCCTTAATAATCAAGCTTCTCATGAATTCCATTTTTAAAAAGCCCTAAAGAGTTAATTGGGGCCATTGAATATTCTTCATATCTGGCCTGCTGTCAATCCTGATAGTGTTTCCCTCTGTTATCTGCAGTATTGCATCACTCTGAATGAAATCATCTTGCTTCTTTTCCAGATGTTTGTGAGCTGTTATTTTCAGGTCTTTGGTCAAGAGGCCAAAAGCCTGGAGACACCTGGCTCAGGCTCCCACCACTGGCAGCTACTATAATACACGTGATAATATATAATACAGCTTAACAGAAGGACATGTTTACATCTTCTGTAGCCTTTTTCCTCTTTTAGGCTAACTTAATTAAGGCAGTGGCATCTGCAAACTGAGTGATTTCTCTATCAGATTTGGATATACTGGCAGACCAGGAACAAGATGAATGGACCAGTCAAAAGCCTTAATATAGCTATTTTTTATGCTGCCACAGAATGGATAAAGTAACAACAAATAAAAGGATTCCTGATGACAGAGTTGTCAGAAGATTGTGAGTTCTTGCTCTTAGTTATTAGTGTTGGGAAATAACTAAATGTCAATAAGGAATGTGTAAAATGAATTAGTAAAAGAGTTTTTTTCTTTTATTTATTTAAGTCTGATCTAGATAGTTGGTAAATGAGTAAATAGAAAGCCTTGGTGATTGTTTTTTAAGAATTCAAGAAAAAATATTAATACATTTCTCATGTGCTAACTTTCTATAGATAGAACTTTCAAAATTAGGAAGTTCTGTTAGTAAAACCAAAGTAGAATCAAATATTATAGTTTGAAATATCTCCCACAGGAGATAGTACTGAGAATATAAGATCCCAGCCTTAGGAATTGTTTTGAAAGCTGTGGACTCTTTAGGAGATGATACTTGGCTGGTAGAAGTAGGTTACTCAGGTGAGCCTTCAAAGGGTAACAGCTTGGTTCCTAATTCCATATTCTTTTTTTTCTAGTCCCCACAATGTGAAGAGTCTGATTGAGCATGCTCCTGTTGCCACTGATGGATAGGGTCATTGCACATTGCCTACCCCACTGTCCGTATAAGAATACTTGTGTGTCTTTGAGAACAGCAAGGCCATTCTGTCCTTGTGTCATGTTTAGTCTGGGTGACTAGGGTCATGGAAACTCAGTGGCGACCAAAGTTACCCCAAGCCACTAACTTTCATGTTCTTGTCTTGTGGATTTGAACAATGAAATTGATGGATCTTACATCAATTTCAGTAAGTTTTAAAAAGATCTTATTATGAGAGAGAGACAGAGACAGAGACAGAGAGACAAAGAGACAGAGAGACAGAGACAGACAGAGCAAAGGTTCTGTGCAGCAAAGGTTCTGACAAGTTAACTTGAGAAGGATGCCATCGAAGCTCATTGCCTTGAAGTTAATATAAGGGTCTCCTGGATGGAGTATGGCAGTTAGAGATCAGCTTGTTTATCTAGTTCCACCCCAAGTGTTAAGGTGTCTTGTGGCTTCAGTCACATCATCAACATGGTTTTCAGGACAGGAGTATTCCTTTAGGGAAAAAGAAGTAAGGAGAAACCAAACCTCCCTTTATGGCATCCTTAGATAGCCTCTCTCCATGGCAGGACCAGAAACATTGTAGCTTAAACATTTCTGTCAACCCTAGCCCCTAGCAATAACTAGGCTTCATTTCCAAAACTGTCCACTTTAGGCTGTCTTTTTACCTTAGAACGTTCACTCTTGACTGTCCAGACAATTTCTGTCTCCTATTCTCATGACGTCCGTGAACTGAAATCTGTAGCTAGAGTTTTCCTGCCTGGCCCACAGTCAGGACAAATCTGTTACCCCCCAGTCCCACAGCCGCTCAGACCCGACGAAGTAAACACAGAGACTTATATTGCTTACAAACTGTATGGCCGTGGCAGGCTTCTTGCTAACTGTTCTTATATCTTAAATTAATCCATTTCTATAAATCTATACCTTGCCACATGGCTTGTGGCTTACCGGCATCTTCACATGCTGCTTGTCATGGTCGTGGCTGGCAGTGTCTCCGCCTCAGCCTTCCACTTCCCAGAATTCTTCTCCTCCTTGTCCCACCTATACTTCCTTCCTGGCCACTGGCCAATCAGTGTTTTATTTATTGACCAATCAGAGTAATTTGACATACAGACCATCCCACAGAACTTCCCCTTTTCTTTTTTTTTTTTTTTTTAAAGAGGAAGGTTTTAACTTTTACACATCTCCAAAGTCAGTGGTATATTTGGGAATTTGGGCATAGCTTCTCTTACTACTTCCTGCTAGAGGGGGGTGCTGTATCTTATGGGGACACAAAGAAAATTTCAGGATTATGGAGTAGTCCATGAGGCTGTATTGTCTGAGCCAGTTGCCTTCAAACTGTTCTGGATGTTGGATCATCTGGGCCTGGGCCATGGTGTCATCGGAGACCTTTCAGGGGGTCTTGGCTGGTCAAACTTGATGTATCTTAATCTGGAACAAATCCATAGCCTCTGGCTTTCTGTGGAAACAAAAGCAGAGCCTCCTTTCCAAAGCAACATATCTTTACATCCAAATTTTGAAGTCAAGGTACCTTTAAAATATACATTTTGGCATAACTCAACAGCTTTTGCAATCAAATGTTTTTCTTCAGTTACGAATATCAAAGAGAACATAATCCAGATTCTCTGTGTGGTAGCCATCTTTACGTGGCTTATTTATTATATTACCTTGAGCCTGTTGCTTTAAACTGCAGCATTCTAAGACTGAAATGGTGCTATGGCTGCTGGCTCTGCCCACCTCAGCTTTTCAACATGGCGGTGATACATTTATTGCCAGCTCTGGGAGCCTTCGTGGGTCTATGCTTCTATCAAAGCAGCCTGTAGCCCAGAAACCTCTTTTTTGTTTTGTACTAGCAAAGGCTAAATCCACCACACAGCTTAATGTGCCACTTGCAGAGGCCTCATTCCCGCCATACTGCAGGTTGAGCTTGCATGCCAGGAACCTGCCATAGTAGCTCAAACACACAGGCTGCCACTAACTTGAGAGAAACAACTAGGAACTGTTTTTAGCTCCATTTTAGAATCTTTTTACTCAGGTTTTAGGTGGAAACTCTTGCCAACACGTTCGGCAGACCATCCCACAGCAGAAATCCCTCTGAAAACCACGAGCAGAATAAGCTTTCCGTCCTGTAAGTTGTTTCTGTCAGGTGTTTGGTCCCAGGCAAGCAGAAATAACCAGTACAGCTCACTGCAAACTGATGCTCAACCCAATGGCCTGGTCATTCTCCCCACTTACACCGTTTTCCCCTCTGTGAACCAATGGACCTCTAGCATGGATTATAGCTGAAGTTACCCTGAAAGTATCACAATGAAGGAAGAGACAGGGCAAAGACAGCACACAGAGAAAATCCACACACCTCTTAAACACATAGGGTGTCAGGGATGGTGGAAAGGAAGAAAAGATGAATGTAGATACATGTGTGCATTCTGGGTGCTTTTTATTTTGCCTTTGAACTCTAAAGTTTGAGTTCAAGGGGATAATACATTTATTCAGAGACATTAATGCCATGGAAAGACCGCATGATGGGGCTCTGAGGAGATGAGGTCCCTGTGGCAGAGTGGAGGTTACTTCTTATAGGTTTCCCAGGGAGGGAAAGGGTCTTCGCCTCATGGCTCATGAGTAGTCTACACTATGCACTTGTGGTCAGGACTTCTCTGCTTCTCTGGTGGAAGGGAGAGGAGCATGGGTCTTGGATTTGGGGGAAAGAATGTGCGACTTTGAGGATGTAGGAGAAGCGGGGAAGAGGAGCCAATTTAGTTATTGTGTGCATCACACAGATATGTCACTGGTAGTCTCTGGCAGCTTGGAGTCTGTCAGCCTAGGATCTCTACACTGAATCAGCTGTGAGGGAAGAGAGAGACCCAGCTCTAGACAAATATGGCCTGAGCAGCCTCTGGTCTGGGCTCTAACAACCTGATTTTTTTTTTAATTCTTAAAATAATTCATTATAACTGGTACTGTTACATGAGGATGTTTTCACGTAAATATCTAACGTAGGCTGAACACACTGCCTAGCATTTTCCTACATTTCATCTTCATCCCTCCCTGCAGTGACAAAAATGAAAATACAGAACAAAATTTTTTTTCTAGTGTGTGTGTGTGTGTGTGTGTGTGTGTGTGTGTGTGCGCACATACATCTTTTTGTGCATGAATGTGGGCATACATGTATCACAGGGCACTTTCAGAAGTCAGAGAAAAACCTAGAATATCAGTGTTCACATTCCACCTTATTTGAAATGGGTTCACTGCTGCATACTCCAAGCTAGCTAGCCAGAGAGCTTTGAGCCACTCACTCTCCTATCTCTCCTTCCCATGACTGGTAAAGAACATTGGATTACAGATGGGTACTCTGGATTACAGATGTGTGCTCCAGATTACAGATGAGGGCTCTGGATTACAGATGAGTGCTCTGGATTACAGATAAGTATTCTGGATTACAGATGTATGCACTGGATTATAGATGTGTGCTCCAGATTACAGATGTGTGCTCTGGATTACAGATGGGGGCTCTGTATTACAGATAGGTATTCTGAATTACAGATGTGTGCTCTGGATTACAGATAGGTGCTATGGATTACAGATAGGTGCTCTGATGGCTAAGGATGCTGAGTACTTTGAAAAGAAAAATTTTAAAGGTACATTTTATGTATGCATGTATGTATTTTTGTATGTATGTATTTGTGTGTGTGTGTGCTTGTACACACACATGTGCATGTGCATTTGAGTGCACATTTCCATAGGGGCCAGATGTGTAGGACTCCCTGGGGCTGGAGATCCAGGTAGCTGTGAGTCACCTGACATGCGCACTGAGAACCAAACTCAGGCATTCCACAAGAGCTCGCTCGTAACTGCTGATCCACCCCCTGTCCCCGAACCTGTGGAGCACATTTTAAAAATATGTGATGGTTATTTGTATTTCTTCCTTTGAGAACTGTCTGTTTGGTTCAATAAACAATTTAGGAGTTGGATGATTTGCCTTTTTAGCATTCAGTAGTTCTTTATTAATCCTGGACACTAATGTCCTGTCTGCCATGGAGCTAGTGAAGATACTTTCTCCATTCTGCTGACCTGTCTTCCATTCTTCTGATTAATTTCCCCCTTGCTGTGCAGAAGGTTATACATTTATGTAATATCATTTCTTCATTCCTGGGATTATTTCCTGGGCTACTGGAAACTCCTTTTGAAGATTCTCGCCTGTGCCTGCATCTTGACATGTTCTGTTTTTCCCATAGCATTTGCAAACATTTGGGCCTTACATGAAACTCTGTGGTCCCCTTTGAACTGATTTGTGTGTTTATGCAGAATGGGAGACATAAATCTAGTTCATTTCTTCATATGTGCTGATCTCCCTTCGGCCTCACCCTTTGTAGATAGCTTGTCTTTTCTTTAATGTATGTCTATGGTCCTTGTCAAAAAGTAGGTGGCTGCTGCCAGCTGTGTGGGTTTCCTTCTGGGTCCTGGGTTATATGCCACTGGTCTACGTGCCTGTCTTTGTCTTTTTGCTACTGCCATGCTGTTTGTATTAATATGGCCTGTAGTATAATTTTCAGATAAGATATTATACCACCAGTATTGTTCTTTCTGTGTAAGATTGCTTTGACTGTTTGGGGTCTTCTGTGATTTCATATGAATTTTAGGATTATTTTTCTAGTTCCAAGGAACATCATCGAGAGTTTTGAGGGGGAATTGCATTGACTGTATGGATTGTTTTGGTAATGTAGTCATTTTACAACATCAGTTCTGCCAATCCATGAGAGGTCTTTACAACTTAGCATGTTCTTTTGGTTTTTTTCTTCAGTGTCTTAGGATTTTCATTGTGGAAGCCTTTCACCTCCTCGGCTGGGCTTATTCCAAGGTATTTTTATTTATTTTTTTATTTATTTGGGTGGGTTGAGGACCTTGAGTGAATGGGAATTTTTTTTCCTAAGCAATTTTCTTACTGATGTGTAGAGAAACTAATGGTTGATGGGTATTGATTTTGTATTCTGCCACTTTGCTGAAACTGTTTACCAGACCTGAGGGGTTTCTGGTGGAGTGAGTCCTTCTGGTTTTTACTGAAAAACAAATCGTGCAAATAGGCATAATTTGACTTCTTTTCTTGTTTAAATTCCTTTTGTTCCTTTTACCTTGTTCTAACTAAAATTTTCAGCGCTATATTTAATGAGTGGAGAAAATTGAAATCCATTGTCCCTTTCCAAATTTTAGAGGAAATGCTCTCAGTTTTTCGTCATCTAGTATAATGCGGTCTATTGGTTTGTCACGTATGGTCTTTGTTATGCTGTGGCATATCCCTTTCACTCCTAGTGTCTATGGGACAGCTACAGTGAAGGGATGTGGAACCTTTTCTGCATCTATTGAGATGAAGATGTGATTTCTGTCTTTAAGTTTATTCATGTACTGCATTAAATTTATTGATTCGTGTGTTTTACACCATTCTTGCATCACTGGAATGAAGTCTCTTGGTCATGGAGTTTGCTCATCTTAATGTGTTAATGAATTCAATTTTTCCAGGATTTTACTGAAAAATTCTCAATTTGTGTTCTTCATGGAAACTGACTTAGGGTTTTCTTTCTTTGTAGTAATTATCCACTTTGGGTATCAGAGTAATGCTGGCTTCACAGAAGGAGTTTGTCAGTGTCCCCTTGCCTTCTGTCTTAGGCAACATTTTGAGGAATGTTGATATTAGCTGTCTTTTAAGTATTTGGCAGGATTTGACAGTGAATCTGTCTAGTCTTGGCCTTTTTCTGTTGAGAGACTTTTTTATTACTGCTTCAGTATCTATGAGTGATTTAGATATATTTAAACTGTTTATGTCTTTTTGATTTAATTTTGGTGGATCAAATATATCTAGGAATTTATCTATGTCTTCTAGATTTTCCACTTTGGCAGAGGATATAATATTCCAAAGTAAGCCTAGCTCATGATAAGCTTACTTATGTGTCACCAGACTCTGTAATTCCTCACACCTTGAAACACACATGAAGACCAACTCTCACTTCCTATTCCTCACCAGTTATTCACATAATAATGCTTTTAATCACAGCCATCACTGCATCACTATAAACTGAATTCCCTAAGGGTATAACATAATCAGAAGGCATGTAGTGTAAGTTAAAGTTGATTTTTCCACATTGTGTTCCAGCAAATATGTGCCAGGAATTGGTAGCCTGCAGGTGTCCAATACATCTATGCTTTCTCTTAACATCAAATATCACATAAGCACTCATATGAAGTTGCTGTGAGGATCTAGGGTTCTTTGCCATAAAAACTGAGGATAACGGGTTTACAATTTTCTGAAAATGCTGCATCTGCTCCACACATTTGATAGCATAGATTTAAAGTAAGCATCAAGCACTATGAACATGTGTAGACAGTTGTTTTGTCGATGGGATTAAACAAAATGTTATGCTTAATTTATGATGGAAATATGTGCTGTTTTAAATTTTAAATAATGCTCCCTTGCTATAAAACATTAGATAGGCTCTTCATTCTGGTTTAGGAAAGCTAAGTGATTTCATTGACTTTTAGTGTCAGTGCCCCCCTTTTTTTATTAAGGAAAGTTTTTATTCATTTTACATACCAATCACAGATCCCCCCTCTCCTCCCTCCTCCAGCCTCTCCCACCTTCCCCTCCTCAACCCACCCCCCATTCCCTCCTCCAACAAGGCAAGGTCTCTGGTGTCCTTTCTAATTTTAATATGTACCTCTAATTATACAGTTGAGAAAATGAAGACTTGGAGAGATTAAATGACTCTCGTATATCACAGGCTGTGCTTCCTCCAAGACTAAATGCTGTGCATTGCTCAGTAAGTCAGTGAATAGAGCACATGATCTCAACTCTTCCTGACTGATGCTACTCAGTGAAGCAGTGTTGAGAAGGTACCAATTACACATGGGACTTGGCAGTCAAGGTGCTCAATTCTATTCTTTAACCAGGGAGTATGTTTAAGAAAGTCATTATGGGAGTAGAATATTAGAATTGCAGGTTCTATAATTTTTCCCTGTTACTGTTCCTGTCTAATGGATGTATTAATTGAAAGAGCTATATCTGAAATATAGTGAAAGACAAAGATGTGTACGGACATGCCTCAGGCTGCAGTTCCTTCCCTCTCTGGACACACATGTTCTCCCATTCAGAGGTACAGATTGTACTTCCTCTTCCTTCTCATAGAGGCTGGCATTAGAGACCAATCTCATCAGTAAAAGGGCAGAAGAGGTGATCTGGTACCTGGGAGGTTTTAAGACACCTAGGAAGTTTCTGTTTGGACCCTCTGAGCACTCTCTCATAGAAGGCTCATTCCTTGGGAATCCAAAGGCCATGTAAATCTGACTATTATGAGACTGACACATTTGGAGAGAGAGAGAGAGAGAGAGAGAGAGAGAGAGAGAGAGAGAGAGAGAGAGAGAGAGAGAGAGGTGAGTGATGGATCACTCTCCAGCTCCTGCAGTCATCTCCAGTCAGGGCCATACCCTGAGGGAAGCTGCCATCTCAGAGAACCCCACAGGCCCCTTTCTCTATCTGCTGCCACACAAATGGAGATGAACCATCCAGCCTGGGCCTCCCTGAATTTCTGACCCCTGATAAGCAACACAAAACAATTGTCACTGAACTTGGAAGGCATTGCCGGGCAAGAAAGTAAGCAGGGTAGAGTGCTCATGTGCTCTTTGGGTTTCTCATGAACATAATTGCAGGAGCCCCAAAATCAGTTGGCTAGCCAAGGGAAGACAATTAGGTTAGCTTATTATTTACTATTGATTAGAACCTATCCTCTACAAAGTTTCACACACATTTACAGAGGAATAAACTTGATTAGTTCCACATATGGATGCAAATGATTTCAGACTGGTTGAAAACATAAGCTTGCAACTTGTAGCTTTCTTCCACAGCAGGCTATTACCTGATTTTCCACATAATGTATCAGTCTTACTCAGAATTCTTTCTTCCGCTGACTGTATTGCTGGCACCTTCTATTAACTTTTAAAATCTTTGAAATATACTCACTATAGAATGTATCTTATTTTAATTAGAGTCTACAGTATTGAAAATTGTGTAGTTAATTGTTCCTCACAGTGGGGATTACTTTCCACCTATCACAAAAGCTCGGCCAAGTGCAGTGGAGGTAGCTGTTTCCAATTGGAAATGGAATTAAAGTGCTCTGTAGAACCACAAAGAGTTTCTGTCTAGAAATATATTGAGTATGGCTATCTTCCTCAGAAAGCATTTCTCTGGTCTTCTCACATACAACATACATTAGAAAAACAAACAAACAAACAAACAAACAAACAAACAAACAAAACTCTCCATTTTTAAATGGGGCACCCAAATCTGTTGTGTCATAGACTACGAGGAATGAGGAATCTCCATTGGTTTATGCTGTGGATATCACTCTGTATAAATAAACACTGATTGGCCAGTAGCCAGACAGGAAGTATAGGTGGGACTAACAGAGAGGAGAATTGAGGGAACAGGAAGGCTGAGGAGGAGACTACCTGGAGCCGCCGCCAGGACAAGGAAGATGTAAGGTACCAGTAAGCCACGAGCCATGTGTCAAAGTATAGATTAATAGAAATGGGCTAAATATAAGAGTAAGAGCTAGACAATGATAGGCCTGAGCTAATGGCCAAGCAGTTTAAATAATGTAAGAGTCTGTGTATTTATTTTATAAGTGGGCTCCGGGACTGGCGGGCCTTGGCAGGAGCTGGAAAGAAATTCTCCAGTTATAGGTTTATGTATGCCTTTATTCAAAAGTCTAATACTACAGTTTGGAGTTGAAATGTCCTCCAGTGTCATATGTTGAAGACACAGTTGCCCTTGTGGCACTACTGGGAGGCAGTGGATTCTCTAGTGGTTAGGGCCAGTGAGAGAAAGTTAGGGCTTGCAGGGCATGGCCCTCAAGGACATATTGGACCCTGGCTCCTCTTTTTCTCTTTGTATTATTTAGGCCTAGAGCCACCATGATTGGAGAGCTCTGCTTGATTATGTGTTCCTGCCATGATGTTCTGTCTGACCATAGGCCCAGAGCAATTTGGCCAATCAGCATGGGGCTCAAATAATCATTTCCTCTTTTAGACTGTTTATCTGGTAAAGTTTTACAGCCAGGGAAAGCTAACTGACACATATATTGTGATGGCTATTTTTGGTTGTCAACTTGACTATATCTAGAACTAATAAAATTCAAGTGGCTGGGTATACCTATTTTGGATTTTTGTTTGTTTTTTTCAAGATAGGGTTTCTCTGTTTAACAGTCCTAGAGGGATTTTTTTTTTCTTAATTAAATCATTTAAAGTGGGATGATCTACTTTTAATCTAGATCTTCTGATGTGGGAAGATAAACCTTTAATCCAGATCTTTTGAGGTGGCAAGATCCACCTTTGATCTGGGCCAGACCTTATACAGACAGCTCATATAAAGGACAAGGAAGAAGGAAACCTGTTCCTTTTGTCTGCCATTATTACTCTCACTGGCAAGTTCATTCCTTCACTGGCAGTAGAGCCTACTTATTTGGAATTCTGGGGTATACTGAAGTATAGCTGAGACATCCAGCCCAATTGTGGACTGAACAACTACTGGATTCTTGAGCTTTTCATTGGTAGACACAGCCATTGTTGGACTATCTGGACCACAAGCTGTAAGTCATTCCAATACATCCCCTTTTTATATATAGGAAGATTCATTCTCTAAGTTGTGTTCCTCTAGAGATCTCTGACTAATACACATATATATCCTTAGTAAGACTTGAGGCATTTGGTAGTATGATCAGTTTTCTGAGGACTATGTCTAACATAGTTTCTTCAATGAACACTAAGTGAAGATTTGTTTACAGGAGCTGTGATCAGTGAAATGCTTGTGTGCATTTTATATGATTGTTTCTATAAAAAAGTAGTGGGTCATGAAATCCATCTGATTTGTATCATTCATGCTTTGCAAGTTTTACCTTGAGTAAGCAATTTCTCCATTTCACTGTGATAGGTGAAAATTATGTTCAAACCCTCCTCTTCTCATCCTTCGGGCATAAGCTAGCATGAAAGAGCTTTCAATTTACTCTTTCAAAAAAATAAAATTTAAATTTGTTTTTACTATATGGTTGAAAATTTTTATCAAATTTTATCTCTATATGCTTTACAAAGATAAACACTTATTATGAATAATTGAAATTCCTAAAAGGGTGTGTATGTTTCTTCTTCATCCACTGGTCTTCTCTGTGGCTCAGATAATCAGATGAAAATTTGCATTGATTAAATTCTGAATTCTATGCAAACATGTTCCTTCATTTAAATTTGAACTACAGATCATTTACATTTAAATACTCCTTTAGATTTAGTCTTTCACCATTTCAGAACCATTTGGATGATCAGTGAGAGATAAAAATCTCAGCAAAATGTTCATATGTTGCTTACAATCCTGCTTAATTACTTTGAATCTGCAATTAAAAATCCCAAACAGAAATAAAAACTCCAAATCCATAAAAACAAAAAAAAACCACAGCAAATTATACTTCACTCCCAATTTAAGATTTAGCATTTTACTTTGAATGACTAGATGCTTTTCCTTTTCTTGAATGAGACACCTGTCTTCATAACTTATATTCAAGCAAAAAAAAGATTTTAAAGGAAATGGGTAAAAATAATTTAGAAACTATCTAAGGGGTTTGTGAGATTCATTATTTGGTGACCATCTGTAGTCCATTCACCTTTCACCTTTCACTATGAAATGATCCAGTTTCATGTTAGAAAAGGAAATAAACCCATTGCCTTTTCATCAGAACAAATGATTAAACTGACTATTTGTAATGAGTTTTTAAAAGTCTTTTGTTTATGAGTGTGTATGTGTATGGTATATGTGTAAACACCCATTCCACTCTGACAAACATATACATACCCACACTATTCACACTTCCACAAAGCTACACACACACACACACACACACACACACACACACACACACACACAC
>CABHPR010141218.1:22366-32467 GCA_902168415.1 Peromyscus melanophrys | reverse complement strand
AAAAAAAAACTGCTGCTCCACTTTTCTGGCCACACCAAGGGGTCTGAGACTGCGCTCACACCCTCTTTTTTCCCTTGTGTTTTTGAGACAGGATCTTGCTATGTGGATCAGGCTGACCCAGAATTCCCAATCTTCCTGCCTCAGCCATTGTCTGTCAAACTTACGACTATTAATTGCCTCTCAGCAGCTGAACTAGCACTGAAAGACAGACAGATATGTCAGTTTAATAATTTCAACAGTCATTACATATTTAAGTCTGATATTAATACATGCTGGTCTATTTATTTGCTTGTTTGTTTTTCAAGACAGTTTCTCTGTGTAACAACTTTGGTGGTCCTGGAACTCACTCTGTATACCAGGCTGGCCTTGAACTCACAGAGATCTGCCTGCCTCTGCCTCCCCAAATGCTGGAATTAAAGGCGTGCCCCACCACCGCCCAGCAAAAAATATGCGTATGTTTGCATATCTGTGTGTATGTGCATGCAGGTTGCCTTCAGGGCTCAGAGGCATCAGCTGCCAGAGCTGATGTTACAGGAAGTGAATAAAATGCCTGACACGATGCCGGGAATTGAGCTCCAGTCCTCTGCAAGAGCAGAAAGTGCTTTTAACCATTGAGCCGTCTCTCTATCCCATGTTGGTCTATTTAAACTGTGTCTTTTGCCTTTATTATGTTCTAGTTTCCTTTCTAGTGTTGTCATATAATATGCTGACCAAGAGCAACATGGGGGAAAAGGGTTTATTTGGTTTGCACTCCCACATCGTAAGTCCACTATTGAGAGAAGTCAGGGCAGGAACTCAAGCAGGGACTTGAAGGAGAAACTATGGAGGAATGCTGTTTCTTGGCTCACCTAAAGGGCCATGCTTAGCTAGCTTGCTAATTACAGCCAGGACCACCCACCCGGGGAATTGAGACTACCTTTTGCTTGAGGCGAATATGAGTTGAGCAATCCCTCAGGTGACTGTAGGCTGTGTCAAGTTGATAGTTAAAGCTAACTGGGGCATGTGCTTTGTAAAAGTCATAAAGAATTTTGGGGCTCTCCATGCCATCACTCTTCCTGTACCCAAGGTCTATTTTATTGTTGTGGTTTTTTTGAGACAGGGTTTGTCTGTGTAGCCCTGGCTATCCTGGCTCTCTCTGTTGACCAGGCTGGCTTTGAACTCAGGGATTCACCTGCCTCTGCTTCTTGAGTGCTGGGATTAAAGGTGTGTGCCGCCACCACCCAGCGTTTAATTACAATCTTTAGAGAAATATGTCAGACTTGAGACATATTTAGCTGAGAGGGTTGTTTTGTTTTATTTTGTTTTGTTTGTGTGTGTATATACATATCTATATATACTTTATTTTTATTTTATGTGCATTGGTGTTTTGCCTGTATGTATCCTTTGTGAGGGTGTCAGATTCTCCGGAACTGGAGTTACAGTCAATTGTGAGCTACCATGTGATTAACAGACACTGTCAAAAAAAAATAAAAAATAAAAAATAAAAGGAAAACAGAAAACAAGGGGTTGGGGAATTAGCTCAGTGGTACAGTGCTTGCCTAGCAAGCTCAAGGCCCTGGGTTCGTTCCTCAGCTTGGGCCGTGGGGGGGGGGGGGGGGGGGGGGGAGAGGAAGACACTGTGGCACTGCCTTAAAACAAACAAAACAACAAAAGCCATGGTTGCTGGGGATCTGAGTTCAAATCCCCATGCCTATACAGAAAGCACTTTACCCAGGGAGCTATCTCCCAACCTCTAGTTCCTTTTACACAGTGTTTGATTTCATTTCATATTTTGCACAGATTTTGTATCAAGAGATACTGATCTGTATTTTTAGGTTTTCTTTACTCGCTTGCAGTTTCGTATCAGGGCAATTTGGAATCAGGGCAATAGTTGGGAAGCGACTTTTGCTTCTCATGGTGAGCTGATGTTTTTGTTGTTTGTTTGTTTCTGTTTTAAAGACAGAGTTTGACTCTGTAGCTCAAGGCAGCCGGGCAGTCACCATGTTGGATGGACCCTAAGCTTGCAGCAGGCCTCCTGACTCAGCCTCCCTCCCGGATGCTGAGGTTACAACAAGAGCCACCATGCCTACCTGAAGACCTGGTGTTTAAAGGAAACTAAAGCCTGGTAATCGTTGTGCACAGGGGAAGCCTTTCTGGTATGGATTTGGTTCCTACAGTAGCTAAAACATGCTTCTGCTGATATTTTTCTTTTAACCAAACTCTGATAATTTATGTTTTCCAAGGAGACACTTCCCTTTGTCTTAATTGGTCATACTTTGCGTGGGGTGTTGCGATGGCTGTTCTTTTAACTGCTGACATCCATAAATTATTTTTTCTTTCTCTTACGACAGTGGTCATTTTTGCATTCCTGGCCTCCAGCCAGAGCCAGGGCATTTCCCACTTTCTGACCAAAGGCAAAACTCAGAGCTGTTGCTTTCAAGGTTCATGCCCTAAGCTGCTTGAACATCTTCTAGGTCCTGTCCTCATCAATTAGTCCCAGGCTTCCTGGGTAAGCTGTGTTCTCTCCAGTCATTTTCTGTTACTGAGGCTCCTGTTCCGTATATAAAATTCCATCCTATTTCCTTGTATATCTTGCAGTTTTTGCTGAAACCCGAAGATTTTGGGTAATATGCTGCATTGATTTATTTTATTGGAGGGTGTTTCTGAGACAAGGTCTTACTCTGTAGTACAGGCTAGCCTAGAAGTCACTAGTAGCCAAGGCCTGCCTTGAACTCACACCAGTCCTCTTGCTCAGCCTCCAGAGTGTAGGGTTGTAGGCTTGATGCCCCACACCCTGCTCACTGTAGGGATTTTGAGTACTGTTTCTTCCTGTCCTGATAAAGTCTTGTCTACTTTCTTCACTGAGTGACTTGATAGGACTTCAACTAATGTGGGGTTTTTTGTTTTGTTTTGTTTTTTTACTTGCACTTTATCCTCAATGTCAGTCTTAGGAGGGAACAGCACTGGACTTACGCTTAATCTCTGCTCTTGTTGTCATATGTAACCACTAGTTTGTATTAATTACAAGAGAATCTATTGTTTTTATCCCAGGCATTTGTGTGCGTGATTTTGTGAGTGTGTGTGCGTGTTAGCTTATTTGGAGTCCAGAGGTTGACTTCGGATGTCTTCCTCTATTACTCTCCACTTGTTCCTTTTGAAATTTTGAAATGCATTTTATTTTATGTGTATGGTTGTCTTGCATGCATGCATGTCTGCATACCACTGTATGCTTGGTGCCCCAGTGGAAGCCAGAAGAGGGAACTGGATCCCCTGGAACTGGAGTTACAGGCAATTGTAAAACACCATATGGGTGCTGGGAATGAACCTGGGTCCTCTGGAAGACCAGCCAATGCTCTTTATTGGTGAACCATCTCTCCAACCCCCCCCCCCCTTATGTTTTTGAGACAGGGTGTGGTGGCTTGAATGAGATATCCCCCAGGCCTTTGAGTACTTGGTCCCTAGTTGATGGCATGGTTTGGAAAGGCTAAAGAGGTACAGCCTGGTTGGAGGAAGCATGGCACTGGAGGCAGGCTTTGTGGGTTTAAAGCCTGGAGCTATTTGACTTCTCTGTCTCTGCGTCATGCTTGCTCCAGCTGCTATTCCAGCTGCCATGCCTGCAGCCTCCACTCCACCTTCATGGACTAACCCTCCGGCACCATAAGCCCAAATAATTTCCTTCTTCTGTATTGTTTTATCACAACAGTAGGAAAGTAACTGCTACACTGAGTTTCTCATTAGACTTGGAGCTGCTCACTCCAGGTAGACCAGCTGGCCAGCAAGCCCGTGGAGTCCCACCTGTCTGCCACTGTGCTGCAGTGTGCCACCATGCCCAGCTTTTACAGACGTGCTTAGGATCTGAACTCAGGTCTTCATGGTTGCATAGCCAGTGCTTGACTCATTGAACTGGCTCCCCCACCCCTCTGTGGCTCTTGGTAAAGTTGTCCCACAGTGTGATGTACATAAATGTATGTCCTTTTGACAAGGGAGTATTTGAAGCCTATGAAGGAGCCCAAGAATGGCCACTCCCAAATATGGTGCCCTGTTATGCTCATTATATTAAATGAGAGCAGAAGATACTAGAAAAGTATAAGTCTCCTTATAAAGCCCAGACCTGCTGAGGAATGTAATAATTACCTCTATCCTCTTTCTTGAGTTTTCTTTTTCTTCTTCAAGACAGGGTTTCTCTGTGTAAACCTGGCTGCCCTAGAACTCACTCTGCAGACCAGGCTAGCCCTGAACTACGAAAGCATGCACCACCAGCCCAGGCTCTTCCTTAGGTTTTCATTAAACTGATTTGTATCACAGGGAGAAAGACCTAGGTAGTAGTAGCCCTTTGCTGTACATCATTGCCTTGGTCTCAGGCTTCATTCAGTTTTCCAAAGAAAACCATTCACCAGCAGTTGACTGTCTAGAGCAGTGGTTCTCAACCTTCCTAACGCTGCAGCCCTTCAGCACAGTCCCTCATTTTGTGGTGACCCCAACCATAAAATTATTTTCATTGCAACTTCATAACTGTAATTTTGCTACTGTTGTGAATTGTGTTGTAAATATTTTTGGAGACAGAGGTTTGTTAACTGGTTTGCAACCCACAGGCTGAGAATCACTGGTCTATAGGCTCATTCCATGTTTCTCTAAATTCAGTGAAGGTCCATAAAAATCACTATAGTACTCCCCCCCAAATCTGTATACATCCCCCACTTTTCTGCTCCTCTGTGGAAAATGGGGTATATGTAAGCTTCCGAATTATGCGAGGCTCATGACTGCTTCCATTTGCAAGTCTTTTCTCTTCTTATTTGGTCTGTCACTTGCTTTAGGGAGCTTTCATACGGGGCAGATTGAGTGATGAGTCAGACCAGTCAGACTAGTTTTCTCTGCTGAGCTAGCCCCATGGCTCTTTAGTCTCCTCATTGCTTGCAGCTCGTTAGAATTTCCTGTTTGTTGCTCATCTCCAACTTCTCTATTGTGACTAGGAGCATCCTTAGCCTTTTGCTTTCCCCCCATTGTGTTCCAAATCAGTTTTCTTGAGGGTGCCTTTCTGGGCTCAGCCTGCGCCCCACTGCTCTGGAATTGAAGGCAGAGCAAGTGGCTTGCTTTTCTCAGAATGGTACCCCGGCTTTACAGGGCTTTTGACAAGGAGTCATAGCCTGGGTTCCTAAATAATCATGTCCCATTCAGGTGTTTTTTGTGTTGTCCCTCAGACGTCTTGTTCCATGTAACTGTCTTTACTCCTGTAGTATTCTTTAATTTTTAGTGTTTCATGACATTCCTTAGCTTTGTGCCTGGCAGGGAGTATGTCTCATCTGCTTGATGTATTATGTCTTAGTCTTAGAAATTATGTCCTTGGATTTCATGGTAGTGCCCTATCCCATACCCCTGCGCCCTGCTCCCTTTCCTGGTTTAGGACTCAGTATTTATTTCTACCTTTTTCCTGGGGCCCATCTTGTCCATTCACCAGGGGCACATAGCTTTCACACTGGGCCAGAGGGTGAATAAGGATTTTGTTTTGTAAAAGAGAGGAAGATCTGGGTAGTTTTTTGCAACTCTCCCCAAACTGTTTTTGTTCCTGTGGCCAAGATGTGTGGTTCAAAGGTAACTTCTCAGAATTCTCAGCGGTCTTCTGTGCGCTCTGAACACAAAAATGAAGCAAACCTCTGAAGGGTGAGCAAAACTCCTCAGTTTCTGTCATTTTTATTCTTGTGCGTGTTAACACACGTCTCAGCTGACTAGCCACTTCACTTGATGTCCTAGAGAAGAGGGGATCAGCTCCCCCGGAACTGGAGCTACAGACAGTTGTCAGCTGTCATGTGGGTGCTGGCAATGAATCCAGGTCCTCTGCAAGAGCAGCCATCTCTCCAGCCCCTAATTATCAATTTGTTATTTACAGTCTCTCCACTTTTTTCCCTTTGTGGTAGGGTCTTATGTAATCCGGAATAGCCTTGAACTCCTGATCCTCCTCCCTCCGCCTCCCTAACGCTTCCTGTATTATATGATGCTAAGCCCACTTCATTTCAGCCATTCCTATGAGGAGCTTGGATACTTTTTGGTTGAAAAATGGATTTAGAAGGTAAAGTGTGAGTACTGAATGTCCTTTAGCTGGTGGGTCGTCACTGCTTCTGGACAGTCTAAGCAGCGAGCTAAAAAAGAAAATATGTGTATATGGTAATTCTGATGTCTGTTTAGTTATCTTACTATATGGCTATGTGTGTTATCTATTAAAGGAAGCATGAATACACAGAAGGATCTCTAATTCTAGTCTGAGATGGAGGTAGTAGTTGATTTTTAAGCTTTTCTCTGACGATAGGAAAACTGGTCCTGGCATCTCTAATCACTTCTGTGTTTTACTTTGTGTAAAGTGGTTTCATGGCTGCAGATGCTCCCGGGAAGCCCAGATGTACCGACTAGCATTAGGATTGTTCCTTCAAAGCCATTTCTAAACAATGCACATGTTTTCTTTTCTTTTTCCTCATAGATGCCATATAACTTTTCTCTTGTACCTTGGAATCTAGGATTCACTTGAATGAACATTTGTATAATGAGTGAGGTATTGGGTGGTTGTTGTTGTTGTTGTTGTTGTTTTAATGTGGTTTTGTTTCAGCATCTTTTGCAAAAGGATCACTTCCCCAGTTGTATGATGATTGATTGCATCCCTGTGCAAATAAATTCTCAAACCATGCTTGGTGACACTTGCCTGTAATCATAGCAGGAGGTAGAGGCATCAGGATCAGAAGTTGAAGGTCATACTCAACCTACCCATGGAGTTTAAGACTACCTTGGAGCCGGGCGTCGGTGGCGCACACCTTTAATCCCAGCACTCAGGAGGCAGAGCCAAGTGGGTCTCTGTGATTTCAAGGCCAGCCTGGTCTACAGAGCGAGATCCAGGACAGGCACCAAAACTACACAGAGAAACCCTGTCTCAAAAAACCAAAAAAAAAAAAAAAATTACCTTGCGCTACATGATACCCTGTGTCAAGCGACAGGGGCAGAAAGAAAGAGGAGGGAGAGGGAGAGAAAACAGATTCTACATTTTCATGGGTCTGTGTCTTGGACGCTTTTTTTTTTTTTTTTTTTTTTGGCTTGTGTGATTTTCTATGGTGTGTGTGAGACTGCAAGCACACATGAGGAGAATGGAGTCTGCCTCGTCTAGTTTGCAGAAGAGCAGACAGCTCATGGCTCCTAGTTCAAGATCTTAGGGCCAGGCCAGGGAGATAGATGGATCAGTGGGTCAAAGCACCTGCAGTGCAAGTCTGATAACCCGAGTTTGGTTCCTGGAACCACCACCAACAACAAAAGCTGCAGGCAGTGGCACACATCTGGACTCCTACAGTGAGATGGGAGGCAGAGACAGGAGAATCAGCCAGAAGCTTACTGGTCAGCTAGGCTGGAGAAGGGAGCACAGTGGCAGAACTGACTCCTGAATCCTGAACGTTGGGGTCCTCTGGCTTCTATGTGCACTCCATGACGTCATACTTCAACACTTGATGAGGGCAGCCTTAGCTGGCTCCCTTTCAGTCTGGGAGAATGATCCCAAACCCCCCAAAATGAGGATACTTTCTATACTCCATTTCCTCTCCCTTAACTTACCATCTGTGTATTTGAACAAGGCTTCTTCTTGAGTGCCAACTTGACCCGTGTCTCCATCAGCTAGACTGGAACTTCACCCTGACAAACTCATGCCCCCAACATAACTGTTGCTACCAATCACCAAAGCTTCCTGTTTCCTTCGCCTGGTTGCATATAGGATAAAAGACACATAACTGATTCTTACCCTTTTGTTATCATAATAGGGTAATGGCAGATGTTGGCACAGGACTAGGAGGTCTAAGTGTATCATTCCTTATTGAAGACATACAAGAAATCCTTGATGAAGGTTTTCAATGTCTAACAAGAATCTAGGATTGAGAGTGGAGGGTTAACTCAGAGGTTAAGAGCACTTGCTGCTCTTCCAGAGAATCTAGGTTTGGTTCCTTGCTAGATACCAGCTTTGAGGCGGGGGGGGGGGGGGGGGGGGGGGGGGGTGGGGGGGGTGGGGGTGGTAAGAATTCAGGTCCCACACCAGTTCCTAGCACCCGCAACTGCCTGTAACTCTTATTTCTGAGAGTTCTAAGGGGTCCAACACACTCTTCTGGCCTCTGCAGGCACCAGACACTCATGTGGTACATATACATACATGCAGGCAAAACACTCATTCACATAAATATTTAAAAAGAAAATATTTTTAAAAATCACTCTCCAAAACAGAAGAGGCCTAAATCACTTAAGAACAGAAAAGGGGACTTTGCCTTTTTGGGGGAAAGCAGTGGTGCTTTTCTATAAATCATTCTGACTGGGTCAGGCTGTAGCAACAAAGCTGACTGTATTTCAAAAACTGGAAGTGGTTATCAGAATTCTGGAACAAATGGTTTCAGAAGTCACCATGAGTGACCGTCTTATACCAGCTGTCACCACTCTGATAACCATTTTGATTTTTATATCCATAGGTCCTTCTCTAGTCCGTCTGCTATCCAGATTTACCCAAACCACCGTGCAACACATGAGCACTATCCCCCTGACGTGTGAATTGAGACACCAGCCTCTGATTCAAAGACTGCCACCTGATAATGATGTCAGCAGCAAGTGGCCAGAATGATCTCAGTGCCACCTAGCCTCCGCCACCACTTCCTTTTCTATAAAATTGTCCCTCTGTTCCTTTTACATAAACAAAAAGGCTGAAAATATTATGTCACGTAAGTGAGGAGTGTGTCCATCTCAGAAATGGGCCTTCCAGGTAGCAAAGCCCTAAACAAAGAGAGCTGCGGGCAAGGGCACACTCAGCTTCCCTGGCACTCAGGGCCTAGAAGCTGCTGGGCACTGGCACACTTCATAAGTCATACACTCACTAGGCTCGCTGCCCTGAAGAATTTTCCAGATGCTTTTTTATCCTGAGATGTGCTTAAGACTTTCCAAGCACCTGGCCCAGGCCAAACTACAAAGTTTACAGTGCCCTTTAACCCAATTTGGTAATGTCAACCATCTTGAGGCTTTCTTGTGGCACACTTCTCCCTCACTACAGGACCTTAAGACAACACCCGTTGCTTTCCCTGGGTGGCCTAAACCACTGCCGCAGACCATACTGTGCCATTGGTTTGAGTAAACCCTTTGCCTGGAAGTCGTTGTGACTGTGTGCCTCCTTTGACCCACAGTGACAGGGTAGCTGAGCATTTGTTGAAATAAAGCGATGTAGTTTGCCACATCAGTTGACTCCTCCTGTCATGAAAAACTTCCTCTGTAGCATGCTATGTTGGAACTGTAATTGCAGTTAGTGCTTTCATGCACTTCTGCTGTGTTATCAACTAAGTGAATGGAATATTTTAAATTCTTTGTGATATAAAATGCTTACAGTATCTTCACCAGGTATAAAAGCCATCTCAAGTAACCTGTTCTTTTTCTTATAAGAAAACAAACTCCTCATCCATTAAAGTTTTGTTCATAAGATTGCAGCAATTCTGTAATATCTTAAGATTTATTTTTCTGTGTGTGTGTGTGTGTGTGTGTGTGTGTGTGTGTGTGATGCATGTGTGTGAGCATATGCTCGCAGAAGCTGGAAAAAGGTGTCCCCTGGAACCAGAGTTACAGGCAGTGGAGCTGCCATGTGGGCTGGGGGGAGGGGGCAAATCTGTGGCTTCTGTTAGAGCTGCGGGTGCTCTCACCTCCTGAGCCATCTCTCCAATTGCAACAATTCAGCAACGTCTTTAGACTGCTTTCTTTCTTTCTTTTCTTTTTTTTTTTTTTGCCCCGGAGCTGAGGACCGAACCAAGGGCCTTGTGCTTGCTAGGCAAGAGCTCTACCATTGAGCTAAATCCCCAAACCCTTAGACTACTTTCTTAATTCTACTTTTGATACTTTTACTACATTTGTGGTTACTTCCTCTACTGAAATCTTGACTCATTCCCAAGATCACCCACTGGATTTCCAGACTCCTGTTAATTTTGATTTTTTTTTTTTTTTTTTTTTTTTTTACTTTTTTTCCCCCCAGTATCAGAGGTTTATTAGGAGCTGGGGGAGGGGGAGAGGGGAGACAAAAGAACCAGGTCTGGGGAGAAGCACGTGCAGAGAGGAGAGAGAGAGAGAGAGAGAGAGAGAGAG
>CABHPR010141218.1:2738-22266 GCA_902168415.1 Peromyscus melanophrys | reverse complement strand
GGGGGGAGGGGGGAGAACAGAATAGACAGGAGTGATTTTTTTTCTGTGCAAAAGTTAATGGAGTACACTATACAAGTGTTCTGTCACTACATCACTGCCCTAAAGCCCCAGCGTGTTGTTTCACCAGAGGTGTTTCAATCACCTCTCCCGTGGATCACAAATGAAGTGTAACACATACTGCCTTTGTTTGTAATTCAGTGGCAGAGTGCTTTACCAGTATGAATGCGGTCTTCGGTTCAATCCCCAGTAGTGGCAAAAAGAAGAAAAAAGAGAGATGTAATTCATAATTAAACTTGATAGTAAAATTACTCCTTCACTGAAGCATGGCTGAGAGATGGATACTGTGTTATTAGGTGGCATGCAAATACCGATCTCATTGCACATCATCCTCAAAGATTATCTTTTGGGTGATCAGACACAGGCTCGGAAAGTCAGCTTTGTGTGGCAGCCACCTTTCCCCACTGAGCCATCTCACCGGTTCCTGTATAGACCTTTTAACCTTGTCTTTCTGAACTCCTTTGTTTTTATTACTGGTCTTCATGATAATATTGTTTTGTCTAAAATATGCTTTATCTGCAGAAGAACACTTGAAGAATAGTTGAGGATCAAATAATTGTTAATAATTTTATTCAGGCTGTACAATTGAGAAATAAGAGTTGCAGTGATTTTTTGTTTGTTTTAAGAGACAAGGTTTCTCGGTTCAGCCCTGGCTGTCTCACTCTGTAGACCAGGCTGGCCTGGAACTCAGAGGTCTACTGGCCTCTGCCTCCTGAGTGCTGGGATTAAAGGCGTGCACCACTATGCCTGGCTGCAGTAAATTTTTTTAATACTAAAGTCCTTAAATATACATTTAAATATATAAGTTTAAAATAAAAACCTTTATGATAAAATATACCACAAACAATTCAGAAGAAACCTAACTTGCTTTGTATATAAAGAACAAAGCCTTAGTAATTATGGTCTTAAAGAGTTAACAGGAAAAACAGGCAAAAGACATGATTAGCTAAAAATTAGTAAAGAAAAAGGATAGGAAGGGAAGGCAAGATAAAAAATAAAAAAAATTCAGCACAGAACGGCGGTAGTGATGGGAAAAGGCACTTTTATGTGGTGCTAGTGTGGCGGTGAATCATCCCTTTCTTTTTGGATAGATGTCTTGGCTTCCTGCAGGCAGCCCTTCCCCCCCCAACTCCCCTTTGTGCTTGTTTGGCCACATTTCTTGCCTGGGCTTCCTGGTAGTAGCTTTGATTTCTTTGTTTTTGGTGCCCAAGAAATTTCTTCTCCACCCTTTGATGCTTCTTATATATTTTTAATGTGTTCTTGTTTGTACAGTATTTCTACTTTCAGTGGGTTTGCTTAAGCTCACCCTAATGACTAATTTGAAATATGAAGGAAATAAACAACATTTATCACACATAAAATAAAATCATTCATGAAATTAGCATCCATTAGCTCTTTTCATTGTTGTTGTTGTTGTTGTTGCCATTGCTGCTGTTGTTGTTGTTTGTGACAAAGCTAGCCTCAAATTTGCATTCCCAGTGTAGATGAGGATGGCCTGGAACTTTTAATCCTCCTGACTTCCAAGTGCTGAGATGACAAGCACAAACCACTACAGCCTGGCAAACTGTGATTTACTATCACAAGCAGAATATTCACATTACTTCATACATTATAACAACATAATAAATGTATTATTCTACCTCCCTATTCATGAAGTCTTTGAAACTAATTTTTTAAATGAGCAAACAAAGCAATGGGTTTTTACTGCAGCATTTGCATCCATATACGACATTATGTTTGGTTCTTTTCTCCTTTTTGGGGGGTGGGGGCGGTTTGAGACAGGGTCCCTCTACATAACCTTGGCTGTCCTGCATCTTGCTTTGTAGACCAGGCTGGCCTCAAAAATCACAAAGATCCCGCCTGCCTCTGCCTCCTGAGTGCTGGGATTAAATGTGTATGCCTAGCTTAATAGTTCTATTTTTAATCTTTTCAGAAGTCTGACTTCCACAGTGGCTGTACCAGTCAATGCTTGACATCAACAGTGAGAATAAAGGTTCTTCTTTCTCCACATCCTTGTCACTGGGGTGACATGGAATATCAAAATCCTTCTAATTTCCATTTCCCAGATGGTTTAGGATGATGGACACATTTTCAAATATTGACTATTTGCATTTGCATTCATGTGTGTGTGTTTGGATCACTTACTGGCTGGATAATTTGTGGGAATTTGAGGGGTTTAGTTTGTAAAGTTCTTTATAAAGAACTTGTTAATCCCTCGTTGATGTTAATTCTCTGTCTAATGTACAGTTGGAAAAGGCTTTTTTGTTAACCCCATTTTGGGGACTGTTCCATTGTTCTCATGACAATATTTTAAAAATGTTTTAGATAGTATTCTTTGTTATTTTGAAATTTATTATTAATGTGTGTGTCTGTGTGCCCATGCATGTATTGCTGTGGCATGTGTATGGAGTCAGAGGACAACTTTGTGGAGTCAGTTCTCTCCTCTTCCCTTTATATGAGTTCAAAGGTGGCTTGTGCCTTCTTTACCTGCAGGGCCATCTCTCCAACCCCTCCATATTGTTCTTACCATAACATCATAGGTCTTAGAAAACATTGATTTCATCTATTCCAAATTGCAGAGAAAGGTCATATGTAAAGGAGTAGGGTTGTCATTGTAAGGATGGAAGAGTTCTCTCTGCCTTTCCATGACTGTGCCTGCTACATGTGGTAACATGCAATGCTAATGTGGCTTGGGTATTGTTCTTCATTTATTGGAAATGTAATTCCCTGAAGAAACCCGGGTGATGTGTGCAAGCTGGCTGTATTGTCTTTGTCTCATACTAATAATTTTCTAGCACACCATGTAAAAGTGGAAATAATCAAGGTTAAAGAAAACAGTCTGAATATAGGAGAGTGAATCTAGGAAAGTAGTAGTTTGTAAATAATAGGAAGAAAACAATGGAAAACTGAGCAGCAACTATAAGAAGATTAGTAGGGGTTGGGGATTTACCTCAGCGGGAGAGTGCTTGCTAGCCAGGCTGTGGGTTCTGTCCTCAGGTGCAGGTTGGGGGGCAGGGATCACAACAAAATAACAAGATTAGTAAAGGAAACTCACTACAAGATGGGGCCCACTGCCTGGGGGTGATTCCACTTTTTGGATAAAACAAAGAACAGAACTTATCATAAATGAAACAAACAGTGAACTGAATGGAACAATTGTTCCAACATTTTATGCGATTTATGTGAAGACAACAACTCTAATTTCTCATTATTAATTAAAACAAATAATTTCCCGAATGGAAAGATGAAGGCACAGAATAAAAGATTATAATGTGTTGGTACACAGAAGTTAAGTACACATTCTGATTCAAAAGAGAATAGAACCATAGAGGTATGTGTTAACAAAGTTTTCACATGAATATTTCAAAGACAAAACTGTTAAAATGACTACAGTGATTTATGAAGGTGCACTTAACAAAGAGATTCAAATTGTTATTTCAAAATTTCAGTATCAGAAGAAGGAATGGGCTAAGATGTAGAAAGGTTCCTATCAAAATTAAGTTTTTTAGCATCTTAAAACAGAGTATTGCAACTTTAAGTTGTTTTAAGGATACTTCATGGAACCTACAAACAAAAGCTAAAGTAAATAATCAAAAAACACACAGGAGACAAGCATGGTGTTTGGAAGAAAGAGAGAAGGAAGGAGGTCCAAATACTGACACCAATCTTCAAATTATTCACCAAAAGAGAAGAAAGAGCCGGGCATAATGGTGCCTTCCTATAATCCCACCACTTGGGAGGTAGAGACAGGAGAATCTCTGCCAGTTCAAGGCCAGCCTGGTGGATATGGTGAGCTCCAGACTAGCCAGAGCTACACAGTGAGACCCTACCTCAAAAAACAAGAGAAAGAGAAGAAGAAAGGAGATGGGGGGAGGGGATCAGAGAGAAGGAGAGGAGAGGAGGGGAGGGGAGGGGAGGGGAGGAGAGAGGAGGAGAGGGGAGGAGAGGAGGAGAGGGGAGGAGAGGAGGAGAGTGTAATTCTTCCAAATTCATTCTTTGTTGAGCAACATTACTGTTACATTGCTGTGTTACTTTTTCTGGGGGTATGGAAACAAACATCTATTTACCCCAGTCAGGGGAACAACAGCCCTTCTGAAAAAAAAAAAAAAAAAAAAAAAAAAGGATTCCATTTGAGTCCAGTTTAGTGAACCACTGAGTTTACTAAGCTAATTTACAGGAGCATTGATGAGGGGTTAGTTACAGGAGTGTAGTGACTCCGAAGCATCTCTGTTCCCGAAAAGTCCCATCCCAGCATAGATGATAACCTACTGAAAGCTGCATGGGTGGAGGTCCCCATTCAGTCCAACTTCCACCTCCTGTATACTATAGCACTGGACACCACAGGCAGCTGGCAGGATCACAGGCAGTTTAGGGCATGATGCTGGAGAGAAGTGAATGCAACCTCAACCTCGACAGAGGTTCAATGACCCTCCCCTCCTTCAATGAAGGAATGTCTCCTTGTTGATAATCACAGCTGCTCTGATTCAGGAAGGCAATGGCCATGTCATGGTGGAGGACAGTGTGGTCCCCAACGGTATCCAAACCAAATAACGCAAAAACAACAATCCTGCAAGCTAACATCCTTATTGAACACAACAATCCTCAGTGAAATACTAGTAGCCGTATCCAACAACATTAACAAGGCAATTAATTCAGCACAGTTAAGTAACAGTGATCTCACAGATGTCAACATAAAGTAGTTAAGCACCATTATGAAGGGCAAAATTTTCCAGTAGAGGAAGGATAAGCTCTCCTAACAAACAGGTATAGAATGAATGTGCAACATATTGAAGGCCACATATAATAATCCTACAGCTGACACTAATTAATATTGAATGGGGGGAGCTTTCTAAGATCTGGAACTAGACAAGCATTCCGACTTCCACCACATTTATTCAGCAGAAGTACTAACCAGAGCAGTTAGGCAAGGAAAAGTGATGACTGGCACCCAGTTGGAAGACAGGATGTGTTGCTACTACTGCTTGCAGACGACATAGCATTCATTACATGGCAAACCCCAAAGACTCCACTTAGAAACTATTAGAACTCACAAATTCAGCCAAGCTTCATGACACAGAATCTGCACAAAATGTCATTTGTGGGGAACTCTTTGCTGCTGACTGTGGCGGCTCCCACTGGCCACGTTGGCTGCAGCCTGGCCTGTAGGCACTGCAGGTGGGTCCTGTCCTGCTCTTGCTCAACACTTTCACCATCATCATCCTGCTGGTGGCTGGCTGCAGTCAGCCATTTGGAGCATCACCTCCAAATGTCCTTGATTTGGTGGAGATGCTTCAAAGAGGAGGGAATGGCGGTTGCGATTCAGATGGCTGCCAGAGCCTCGGGGATTCTTTTGCAGATTCATCAACCTGGCCACCTGTTTTGTCCTCTCTTTCTCTGCCCTCTGTGGCCCCCAAATGATTGTTTTCCTGAGAGTGACTGGAGACCTTCTGGCTCTGGTTGCTGCTGTGCTCCAGATCATCTCCTTGATAATCTACACTGTGAAGGACGCACAGTCCTTCAGCTTTTCCCTATTTTGGTAAGAGATTATTAATGCCATTGATGGACAGGGCAGCATGGCAGGGGCTCTTCGGAATGATAAAGCCCACATGGCAGAGGGTCCCCTCTTATCATTTTAGAGGAAAGGAGAAGTCCTACACCACATGACAGATGAACATACTTGCTGTCTCATCCTGGCTGGCCATGGAGAAGAAGGGAGCCTGATAGCCTGGGGCCTATAAGCTGAATCAGCGATGAGGGTGGAGAGAGCAAGAATCCAGAAAAACAAGTTGGAAGAATGTTGCAAAATAGCATGGCCCTGGCTAACATTCCTGACTTTGGTTTCTCTCAGATAGGTTTTAGAATACCATAGGATGGTTCATTTTCAAATGTTCATCAAAAACAAAAACAAAAAAAACAAAACAAACAAACAAACAAACAAACAAAAAGATTCATCAAGCTTTAAGTCCGGCTACAAACGAGCAGAAAACACCAGTCCTGGCTAGAACTAGCTATTCCCTACCCCCCAAACTCTGCTAAACTACACTCACCACAACCACCACATAGAAGTGTAGAAAATTAAATTACTCATAGCTAAACTTGCCTGCAAGGTTATGCATCTGATAAGCTTTCAAATAAACAAGATGTAAAATGGAGAGATGAACCCATGTATAGCTTTTTTGGTTTTGTTTTGTTTTCTTTTTTGAGACAGGGTTTCTCTGTGTAGCTTTGGTGTCTGTCCTGGATCTCCCTCTGTAGACCAGGCTGGCCTCAAACTCACAGAAATCCGCCTGGCTCTGCCTCCTGAGTGCTGGGATTAAAGGCATGTGCTACTGCCACCTGGCCATGCATAGCTTTTTTGTTGAGGGAAAAAAACAAATGCAACTCGGAGAAAGATAATACCTGGATGAAGTGTAAAGATTGTGCCCGCCAGAGGAAAGGTGTTGTGTTGGGGTGTATAAATTTCTCAGTGCATTCAGTCAGCCCACCTGCCATTCCAGATTGATGCAAAGTCAGAAACTGCTTGATTTTCACTGCTCTGAGTCTCCAACACTCTTTTTTTCCCTTATTTTTTCTTAGTTCTTTTTCCTACACTGTATTTTGATCATATTCACCCCCTACCCCCCACTCCTTTTAGATCTATTCCCCCAATCCTACCCACTCAACTTTGTTCTTGTAAAACCCTTCAGTACTGTTATTATAAAGTGAGTACCATTATTTCTAACAGGTGAAGGGGTGGGCACAGTTGTCATCCTGGTTAACTCTTTTCTCTAGACAAGAGTGGCATCTTCATCAATGGGACCTTGTGTGCTTGTGTGTATGTGTATGTGTGTGTGTGGGGGGGGGGCGTTCAAGACAAGGTTACACTGTGTTGCCCTGGCTGTCCTGGAACTCACTCTGTAGACAGGGTGGCCTTGAATTCAGAGATCCGCCTGCCTCTGCCTCCTGAGGGCCGGGATAAAAGCTGTGCGACACAAGCTGTGCGACACCACTGCCTGACCAGTCTCGGACATTTTGAAGGAGGAAGATTCTGTGGGAGAGAGTAGCCTCCAAGACTGCTGACATCTATCTAGCTAACTAATATTTTCCCCTCAAGAGTTGAGACTCTAAAGTTATTTAGAATACGGGCATCAAGCCAATCTAGCTGCTTCCAGCTGACACTGGGATTGTAAAGGGGTTTAGGGTCTCCACTCCTGCTGACTTGCAAGCATTGGAGGATGATCGAGGAACCCAGATAGATGGAACTGGATTGCTGTAGGACCATCTTTGTGAGACAACTGTAAATAAGAGGAGATAAAGCCAGGCAGTGGGCCAGGCGGTGGTGGCGCACGCCTTTAATCCCTGCACTCGGGAGGCAGAGCCAGGCGGATCTCTGTGAGTTCGAGGCCAGCCTGGGCTACAGACTGAGTTCCAGGACGGGCGCAAAGCTACAAAGAGAAACCCTGTCTCGAAAAACAAACAAACAAACAAACAAACAAAAAACCCAAAAACCAAAAAAAAGAAAAATGCTTCTTAAATAGTGTTATAATTTCATATTCTGTATGTTTTGTGTAGTTAAAAAGACATGTTTTTGTTTGCTAGTTGTAACATGCTATTACTTCCTTACATAAAATATACATTTAGATTGCATTTAAAAAATAAAAACATGAGTTTTAATAATGTACCAAAATATGCTATTTAAAGGAAGTTACTTAAAGGAAGAGACTGGTTTCCTAAATATGTATCAGTTGCGAAAATTTCTAGTTAGTATTCTGAACAATTGCGATTCTGCAAATTTCATGTTGACTCACTATGACTTGTAGGAAAGTATTCTAACATGGTCAAAGCAAGTTGCCTTAATCCCTAGTGAGATGCTAATGTCAATTTTCCTTTTAAAGTCCTGTAGAGGGTGAGGGTGTGGGAAACTGATCTTTTACCCCTCTCTGTGTATTTTGCATTTCTATGGACTAGGTGAGAATCCCGACTGAGCTCTTCAGTAAGGTGTTAGTAGAATGCCTACTGTGAAACCATCCATTTTGCAAGTGGCCTTAAGTTCTTTAAACTCCGGAAGCAAACAACTAACTCAATTGTCCTTTCCCCTGGGGGGCTGGGAGCGAGCAGCAGAAGCTACGGAATCCCTGCTGCTTGTACCCATTTAGCGAACTCGGGAAATACAGGCGTACTTTGTTTTCTTTTGATTTAGCTTGTACTTTCCAAATACTTATTTTAGTTGAATACTTGTCAGCACTCTGCACCAGGCAAGCCTTACCTGGTGGCACTATTTTTTCTGTCATTGGGTTAACTTCTTTTCTTTGCGTCTGTTCCTAAATTCTCATGATATTTAAAACGTTCTCCTATCTGCCTAGATGTTGGAAGTTCAGTTATTTTTGAAGTTACATTGTGATAGTTTTTCAGTACCTTGAACTCTGTCTATGAAGTTAATAAATGAATATGTGGCTGATTGTAGTGTTGATCAGCGAGTCCCACATCTGCCCATTTTTCGGGGCTACCTATTTATTCCCTGATAGATAGCAATATTAAATTAGGGTAATTTGTAGCCTTCCAGCAGCCTCTGTGTTCAAGTGAAAAGAAGAGACATGTACCTTTAAACTAAAAGCAAGAAGTGATCAGGATTAGTGGGGAAGGCATGTCAAAATCTGTGATAGGGTCTCTATGAATTCAAGGCCAGCCTGGTCTACAAAGTGATTTCCAGGACAGCTAGGGCTGTTACACAGAGAAACCGTCTCAAAAAAAGAAAAAAATATCTGAGATAGGGGATGGAGGGATGGCTCAGCTAATAAAGTGCCTGCCAGGCAAGCTTGAGAACCCGAGTTCAATCCCCAGTGCATACAATGCGCCCACAAAAACATGAAATCCAGCATCACACGTGTTTTGTGCTGGATTATTGTTAAGGGTTGCTCTCCCCATGTTGGATCACAGATTTTTCCCTTCTTCTCTATTAAAGATTAGACCTGCCGGGCTGTGGTGGCGCACGCCTTTACTCCCAGCACTCGGGAGGCAGAGCCAGGTGGATCTCTGTGAGTTCGAGGCCAGCCTGGGCTACCAAGTAAGTTCCAGGAAAGGCGCAAAGCTACACAGAGAAACCCTGTCCCGGCCAAAAAAAATCAAAAAAAAAAAAAAAAAAAAGATTAGACCCAAGGTGTATCTTTTCTCATTTCTACCAAAGTCTCCTTCTCCTCCTCTTTCTTACTTTTTAGTTCTTCCCATGGATTCCATGGGTTCCAAGTTCTTCAATCCCAGGAAGGGCTCTTCAGCACACACCTAACTTGTACATTCCTTTCATTGCCACAGCTATAAGAAACGGCAAAACTGGCAAATACATTCAATCCCAGCACTCGGGAGGCAAAGGCAGGTGGATCTCTGTGAGTTCGAAACCAGCCTGATCTACAAGGCAAGTTCCAGGACAGCCAGGGCTACACAGAGAAACTCTATCTCGAAAAACAAAAGAAAGCAAGAAATGGCAAGCCAACACCTCTATCTCATCCTTTCGTTATCAAATAAATATACCTGAAAAATCAGAGGCTGACATGGAAGACGTGTCTGTCTTTCTTGTAATTCCTCCTTTACACTAACAGGTTCCTGTTGGGCTGCAATCCCTGCCTCAGAAGCATCTCTTACACACAACAACAGCCAGGCAACCTCCAAAGATGCTAGCTGATACTTTCAACCCTTCTGAGCTACTCTCGAGGACCGAAATTTACTCTGAATCCTTCACTGTTTCAGACCATCTCCATAGTCATGCATTAGATTCCAGTCATCAGCCAGGCATGCCACCCCAAATGACAAAGATGAAGACTGCCTTCCTGGGATTCATTCCTCTCACACGCCAACTCCCAATGGCTCAACCTTAGTTATGCATTTCACCACTCCTAGCAGGGACCATGCGACCACTGCCAGAGCAAAAAGGTACACCAGAAGTGGACCTTATGGGCTGGGGGGTGGGGGTGGGGATTGAGGGGTGAGGAGACTGCTGTATGGAATTTCCTCCTCAGATGAGCCTCCACTCCCCCCTCCAGCTTGCTCAACCTCCATTACATGCCTTGCTACCTATAGACAGGACCATGCAATAGCTTCTCCCCACCTTATCCTTGGTTCTGTCAAGTCCCTGTTGGGTCACCCAGTTCATTGTGAGGAACTTTACCTGGGGGATGGCAACACATACTTATCCACTTAACCCAGAAAGGGTACACAGGACAGAGCAAAGTAAGACTGTACCAAAGCTCAACTTGCAGAACCAGTTCTGAGCTTTAATTGGGGTTTCGGACAGGAGTATGGGTGAGTGGTTAGTTACACATACTAACCAAAAGCAGTGAATCCCTCACCCTCCGGAAATGTACACATCCCTGGAGCCCTGCAAAACCTGCCAGAGCTCATCTAGCCTCTAGACAGCTGGGCTAATCAATCAGTCTCCTCCAATAGTTGTTTACTGCTTCTGTGAAGCTGAGGAGAAGCCTTTGAGAGTCTTGCAAGTTTCTATTTGCAAGAGACACCCCCACCCCCACTCCCATGAAGCCCTCTGCCCCCTGGAGGGAGTGTTTCAGTTCTTAGGAAATTGCTACAAAACATAGGGGCAAGTGGGAGTGTGGCCCGGATGATGCACGTGATTGTAAATAATCTTCTTTCATGGCCTTCAATCAGACACAAAACACCCTTAAGGGCTCATCGTTTGCTTGTAGCATGGCCGTTTAAGCACACATTCTTGGGTAGCCAGGATGCTGGCCTTTTGTTCTGGCTGTCACCACAAAGGCCACGGAGCAGAGACAGGAATTGACTCTTCAAGGTGTGCTTTACACAAAGCCAGCAGTCTCAGAAGGTAGGTCTTAAAAACAAAGAATCAAAACAAAAGAGCCCGCTCACCGCCTCATCTCTCCAGAGCACATGCTACAGGAAGGAGGCTGGCAGGGGAAAGGGGGGAATCAGTCATTCCAGAGCTCAAGTTTGCCCCTCTGATCAGGCGGCCAGCCACATTTCTGAGACTTGTGATGCCTGAGCATGTCTTGTTATCATTCCTGGCAGTCTTTTCTCTCATTTTGTGGATGTCTGGGCTCAGGTACATTTTTTTTCTCTTATTCTGTGGACTTCTGGGCTCAAGCACATGGACAAACACCAAGTCTAGTTAGCTTTTGGTGATAATAATGACAGGGCCAGACAGTGCAGAGGTTCCTCCATCTTGGATTCTTGCTGAGGCCATCTTAGTTTTAACTTGACTTTGAGCTCCTTGATGGAGAATCCTGTGGAAATTTACCCAACTCTGTCCTAGGAACCCGAGGTCAAGATGCCCCAGCTAATTTGTCTTAGCTTCTGTTAAACTGCCTGCTTGTGCAGGCCCCCCCCCCCCCCCCCCGCAACTGCCAAGTGAGATACCAGGATGCGGATTTGACCTTTAAAAACCCCGTATCCTAAACACTCAAGGCTACACTTGGGTCCCGAATACCTGAGTGTAGTCCCGACTGCCTGGAATAAAGACTTTCAATTGGCTATGAACTGTGTCTGAGTGCTCATCTCTGGGGTCAGACTTGTAACAACAATCAACCTGTATTCCATCCAGAGGCATCTGTCCTAGGAGAGGGGAGTTAACTCAGAACAAATGGTTAACACTCCATAAGTTAAGCCATAACATATCCATGCAGATGCCTTCCTATAATCTAAAGTACCATGCACCCTTACAATATAGAATGTAAAGTGCCCCACTCCATCCCTCCTGGCCACTATCATTTAGGTTGGCTTTGCTTCCTTTAACACTTCTCTATACTTAGTTGTCTGCCCAAAACAAACCCCAAACTACCTCAAAGCAATTTCCCCCCTACTTTATGATACTGTGTAATGAATGCAATCCAAACAAGAATAAAATCCCCATCAGTGGCACATAACTGTAGTCTCAGGAATTCAAGGCTAGTTTCAGCTATATAATGAGCTTGAGGCCAGCCCACGCTATATGACACCATGTGAGGAAAAAAAAACAAAAAAAACTCCAAAAAACAAAAGTATAGGCTTTATCTGAAATGATCCATGTCAGATAATCAGTGACAACCACACTAATTAAGCCAACTAAGAATATGATTCCTGAAGCTGAAGAGATGGCTCATCGGTTAAGAGCACTGACTGCTCTCCCAGGGAACGCAGGTTCAATTCCTTGCACCCACATGGTGACTCACAACTGTCTGTGACTACAGTTCCAGGGGATCCGGCACCCCTACCCTTACACAGGCATACACACAGACAAAACATCAATGCACATTCAAATAAATAAGCCGGGCAGTGGTGGCGCACGCCTTTAATCCCAGCACTCGGGAGGCAGAGGCAGGCGGATCTCTGTGAGTTTGAGGCCAGCCTGGGCTACCAAGTGTGTTCCAGGAAAGGCGCAAAGCTACACAGAGAAACCTTGTCTCGAAAAACCAAAAAAAAAAAAAAATATATAAATATATTAATATAAATTTAAAAAAAAAAAAAAAAAAAAAAACAGTCCCTGTTTTCCATATTGGCCCAACTACCCCTGACCCTCCTTTAATAACAACCAGACCAAGACTAAGCTAACACCTCCAAAATGTCTCTTGGTGCCAAAGCTTAGGTGTACAGTATTTTTAAAGACAAAACCCACAAAAAACGACAATTACATCAGTGTTCAGCTAGAGGGGCTGGGATTGGAGTAACCTTGTAGCATCAGTCTTTTTGCAGAACTTAGCAGTATTTTTCAGACACAATACAGTTATTTTTGATTTAAGATTCCTCTAGTTATTTTAGTTTTATCTCGCATAAGCATTAATTATTTTGGTTAATACATCTCGACCATGGTCAGGGTCACAGACAGTCCCAAAATGTTGCCAGGGTGGATGTGGCTATGCCGGCATGGGGGTGCAGGGTGGGGGTGGGGGTCTATTTAAGCAGACATAAAATGGAATCAGAACAAGATGGCATTACCTTAGTCACTTCATATCATCATTCAGGTGATAAATCTACAGATGACTGCCATTGAAAAAGCAATTCAGGATGCTCGGTAGTGGTGCAATGTTTTAATCCCAGTACTCAGGAGGCAGAGGCAGGCTGATCTCTGTGAGTTCAGTTCAAGGCCAGCTTGGTCTGTAGAGCAAGTTCCAGGACAGCCAGGGCTACACAGAGAAACTCTGTTTTTTTGTTTTAAAAAAGCAAGGGCAAGCAGTTCAAACCTGCTTAGTGGGTGGCCTTTAATGCACTAAGAAGACAAAGGCAGGCAGATCTCTCTCTCTCATTGGTCCTGCCCACCTTCAGTTAGCAAATTGTAAGGGATCCAACATCCTTGGGGGAGGAGAGCAGGGAACAGCTCCTCCTTAAGGAACCAGTCCCTGTTTTCCATATTGGCCCAACTACCCCGACCCTCCTTCACCCAGAACCCACATTAAAGAAAAAAAAAAAAAAAAAAAGCCGGGAGGTGGTGGCGCACACCTTTAATCCCAGCACCTGGGAGGCAGAGGCAGGCGGATCTCTGTGAGTTCAAGGCCAGCCTGGGCTATAGAGCGAGTTCTAGGACAGCCAGGGCTACACAGAGAAACCCTGTCTCAAAAAACCAAAACCAAAACCAACAACAAAAACGCACGTTTGCATTCCCAGCACTCGAGAAGTTGGAGATAAGCAGGTAGCCAGCCAAACAACCTAAGCAGTGAGCCCTAGGACAATGAGAGACCCCTAGCTCACAAAACAAAGGAACATTAGCCTGTAGTCAAGGCCTGGAACTGGCTTATTACTATGTGGTGATACTATGTGGTGGAGTTTGAGTTGTAGGGTTTGTATTACTAGATTAAAGGCATGGAGCCTCACCTTTTGCCAGATCTGAATTAAATTGCAGGTTGTTTGACTTGGTTCTTCAAATTGAAACCAGTGAAAGTATCCAAACTGGCTTTGAATCTAAGTGTGTGATTTTTTTAAAAAATTTAGTTCTATTTTATGGATGCATGAATATATATATATATATATATATATTGGTTTTTCGAGATAGGGTTTCTCTGTGTAGCTTTGTGCCTTTCCTAGAACTCACTTTGTAGCCCAGGCTGGCCTCAAACTCACAGAGATCCGCCTGGCTCTGCCTCCCAAGTGCTGGGATTAAAGGCATGCACCCGGTGCACGAATATAATTTAACATGGACATTTGGGTTTGCCTGCATGTATGTATGTGTGAGGATGCCAGATTCCTTGGAACTGGAGTTACAGACAATTGCGAACTGCCATATGGGTGCTGGGCATTGAACCTGGGTCCTTTGGAAGAGCGGTCAGTGCCCTTAGCTGCTGAGCCATGTCTCCGCCCCCAGAATTCCCTTTTTGCCCTTGGACATGAGGCCACCAGAGCAGCAGGATTTTTTCTTTTGCTATTATTTCCTTTAGGTTCATAGATGCTGTAAGATGCTGGTGTGTCCCCCACCCCCAACTCTTGACTTTTACCCTCAAAGATGCAGGTTTTCCACTGTGGCCTGTGAGGATTCTTATCTCCCTAGTGAATGAGACACTCCTATTTTGCCAGGCTGAAAATTTCAACCTCATCTACCGCCTCACCAAGTTAGTGGGTGGTCAGAATGTGAGTCCCTCTCTTGCAATCCGCCAGTCCTTACAGCCGCCCAGTATCTACCTGACAGCTCCTCACTGGAGTTTACCCTTTCCTTTCTGTCTCTCTGGAACAAACCATTGGAGCACAGATGACCCTTGAGAGTAGACTCAATCTGACTGTACTAGTAGCTCCGTTTCAAAATGACCAAGAGTACCATGGGGACACCCTCACTGGGATATGAACACTGGAAATCCTTGGGGTCTGGGAAGAATTCAGACCTTTTCATATCCCTCCAGTTTAGCTGGGGAGTGGGTAAGATTGGACCAGGACAACACAACAGGCAGCAGTGGACAGCAACACAGACACATCAGCAAACCCCAGAACCTTTGTATATGGTCTCAGCCAGGTGGGAGGACCAGACATAAGCCAAAATGAGTCTGAGCCTATGTTGTTATGCCTCTCAAACCAGGGCACACACCTCCACGATATGACACGGATTTTTTCCACTCTAACTTGAAGTGTCTCCCTGGAGCCTGACCTTGATAGAGCTGCAGAATTTGTGGCTGTGGAAGATAGCCTTATGACTCTTTTTTGCGGGGGAGGGGGGTTTGAGCAGGGTCTCTCTGTGTAGCTTTGGAGCCTGTCCTAGAACTTACTCTGTAGACCAGGCTGGCCTTGAACCCACAGAGATCTGCCTGGCTCTGGCTCCCGAGTGCTAGGATTAAAGACGTGAGCCACCGCCGCCTGGTTTTTTTTTTTTTTTTCTGGAACTTATAGCCCAGGCTGGCCTTGAACTCACAGAGATCCACCTGCCTCAGCCTCCCGAGTGCTGGGATTAAAGACGTGCACCCTTATGACTCTTGACTGACTTGGTAGCCACTACCTACAGAAGCCTTTCCCCAGAACTTTTCTTCGCAGTGTGCCAGTCCAACATGACACAGAAGAGGCAGTACAAAAACAAACACAGAGACACACGCATGAAGTAACAGAATCAGTTTGTATTACTTCAAATTGAAGAGAAAAGACAGCAACCGCAGGCCAAGAGCACTGGCCTGTGTAATACACACTCACCTGCTCAGGCAGTGGGCAGGGAAAAAGTCCAAACAACTAAAACAGACAAAAACTCAAATAGCAAAAACAATTAGGCCGGCATCGGTGCCAACGCTTGGTGGGGTCATGCTGTAACTAAGAGGTCCTTCGTGTAGCCTGTCTGTACAGTGGATGCCAGCTATGGGGGGCTTCTCCTGAGCAAAGTGCTAGAGAGCTGTGCCAGAGGGAGGTAGACATCAGGGTGTTGTACAAATCTGGATGCACCACACTGAAAACCTGGAAGGAGACAGAAGTAGAAAACGTGTCCACCTTTACTAATCCCATTTGTATTAAAATGGAAACCATCACAACACACAATTATAATAATCCACTACAATTCATTAACTGGTACCTCAATATCAATTGTAAACGCGAGACTATGGTGTTAGTCAGATTTCTGTTATTAGAGTAAACGACTGATATAATCACCCTAAAAAGAGAATACGTTCATTTGGCTCACAGTTTGCATAGTTCCAATCCACTGGTTGCTTGTTCCTGTTGATTTGGGACTGTGGTCAGGCAGTACAGCATGAAAGGGAGCGGTCAACTCATGGTCAAAAAAGAGAACAGGGGTATCACAATACAATCTACTTTCAGGCTCACACTGCTAGTGCTCTAGTCCCCCCTCCTACCCTCCTCACCATTTTCAACATCTCCCAATAATGCAGACTCCTTCTGTAGCTGAAGGAGACTTTGAACTCCCCATCTTCTCCTCTCCTTTCCCAAGTTCTAACAGTGCAGGCATGTGCCCCCATGCCCAGCAAGTTCACAAGTTCTTTACAATTAACCATCCTTTGTCCAATGTTTACAGTTTCCAATACAGATTTTAAAATGTGTCTTCCATGAAACAGAGCCTGTAAGGTATCTTTTAGAAAGCACTAGGACATGAATTTTTTGGCAAAAAAAAAAAAAAGTGTTTAAAATTTAAATCTCTACATTAAAAGTGAGCTTACAAACAACCTTCTTTTCTTTTCTTTTCTTTCTTTCTTTCTTTTTTTCCTTTGGTTTTTCAAGACAGGGTTTCTCTGTGTAGTTTTGGTGCCTTTCCTGGAACTCACTCTGTAGACCAGGCTGGCCTCGAACTCACAGAGATTCGCCTGGCTCTGCCTCCTGAGTGCTGAGGTTAAAGGCGTGTGCCACCACTGCCCAGCTCAACCTTATTTTCATAATCCCAGTGACGCAAACGTTAAATCAGTAAAAGTGCCATGCTGAGCCGGGCGGTGGTAGCACACATCTTTAATCCCAGCACTCGGAGGCAGAGACAGGTGGATCTCTGTGAGTTCAAGGCCAGCCTGGTCTAGAGTGAGATCCAGGACAGGCTCCAAAAGGACACAGAGAAACCCTGTCTCGAAAAACAAAACAAAACAACAACAAAAACCAAACAACAACAACAAAAGAAGTGTCATGCTGAAGACACGATAAGTAAGTACTCTATAAATCTCGCAAGTTATCCTGAACTTCTCTGTTTTAGAGGTGGTACCATTACCATCACAAGGCATCAGTAATCATTCTATGAGGATCTTGTATTATGTCACGACACCAGTAGCACAGAGAACAACTATGGGGTGTGTGTTTGTGTATTTAACATATATATTTAATTTAATATATATTTAATAATTTATATATGTATAAATCACAAAGAACACCTTTTATTTTAAGGCATGTTAAGAGTTCTTACTATACTGAAGGCTAATGGCTTCAGTCATACATCCTACTGGAGACAGTTTCTTCCCATAATATAGTAATTCTTACCTTTTAGAATTGAATAACATCTCTTCAGGATTGATGTCAGTTACAAAAACAGGTTAACTTCAAAATATGATGACAACATACAAAAGTAGCCAAAAAATTGTAGTCTTTGTGAGTTTACGCTGCAATTTATGGACGACTGGCCTTGAATCTCTAGTACGTTGTTTTCCAAAACATCTACCACTGGAGGCCATTGCAGACAGCAGAATCTCAACCAAGTTGAAAGAGAGCAGGCTCAACCAAAAAGAAAACTGTCAACAACTTATCTCAAAGATGAGATGCAACATTCAACTTCATAGTTCTTGGAATCCCAAGGAATTGAAAAAGTCAATGTCTTGTATCCCACTGTCCCAAGCTGTACCTATAAATGCTAGGATGCCTGGTGCAGGACACTGGTATGTCAGAAACAGTACAAAGTCTAATGATTCCATGTTTTCTAGAACTCTTCAGTAAGATGCAGTTCTGCAGAGGCCTTATTTTCTGACCCTTCATACTACCCCTAGCAAGTCACTTTCAGAGGAGAAAGCACAATACTGTAATAAAAGATTAGCAAATCACCCTGCATCCCAGCATCCCCTACTGTACACTGGACTTCTTGTAAAGTTTGAAAGTCCTTTAGCAACTGACCACCGCATGTGATATCTACCCGATAAGCTTCAGCAAGGCCCATTTTTCTTTTGAGAAACTTTTCTATATGTCCAATGGTTGCATTTCTTGAGATTCCCACAAACTTCATTTTCAGTGGTTTAAAATGCTCTGTGTCTGCATTTGTGCCCATAGACTCTAGCATTAAAGAAATACTAGGTTCATGTGAACTAAGGCACAATTCCACAAGTTCCTCAGTGTTCCCTTCGCTTGAAGGGCCTGGCTGTGGAACAGCATCAGGTTTTGGTGTTTCTGGACAATTTTCTTTATAAAATTCTTGCCTTTGCTTTTTTTCTTTTTCCTCTAGACCTGCCACTAATTTGTACACTATGTTTTGTAATTGTGGATCCGACCTCAGGTGATTATGAGGTTTGGCCTCGTGCACGACAATGTTGCATTTTGGACATCTATAGCTATGTTCAAAATGTTTTATGATGCAGCTTTTACAGAAGGTATGAAGACATTCTGTAACGGTTGTTGCATCTATTAAATAACCTTTGCAAACAGAACAGGAGATGTACGGAGTCAGCTCAGAGAGAGAAACGAGGTGCTCCTCCCGCCTGGCCCTTTCCCACTCCAGGTTAGGAAGCCTGGATCCTAACCGGTCTTGAGTCCTTGTCTTGCTCTGGGCAGACCGGCCCTGCCTGGCAATTGAGTGCGCTGTGGCAGTTACAGCAGGCGGGGCCTGGAGTGGGGGTGACAAGGCCGTTGCTCCTTCCTCTCTGACAGCATCCAGGCTGCCCTCTGGAACCACTAGGTCATCTTCCATGGCTGATGGGGACAGAGCACAAATCTGTGGAGAAGAGACAAACGAGGAAGCGAAACCACACGGGCAGGCGAGACCGAGACGAGGCGAGACCGAGACGGAGGAGACCGAGACAAGGTGAGACCCAGACGCGAGGCCGAGATGCGAGGTGAGGAGACCGAGGCAAGGGGAGACCAAGACCAGACGACCTAGACCGAGACGAGGCAAGCTGACCTTGCTGCGAGGCTAGACCGAGAGGCGGTGAGACTTGAGAGGAGGCAAACTGACCTTGATGCGAGGCTAGACCGTGGGGCCAGATGAGACCTCGAGTTGAAGACCTTGAGACTCGGAGACTCCGGAGGCTGAGCACAAAGCCAAGTAGAACAGAGCAGAGTGGCGACAGGAGGGCAACGATGTCCGGCGCTAGACCGGAAGGGCAGAGAGCAAGCAAGCTGAGCAGGGAGACTAACCTGCAAGCCACTAGGCAAAGGAAGGAGAAGAAGCCAAGCACGGAGTAGGCGAGGCAATGTAGGGAGCCAATGAGGAAGGTCTGCAGGGTAGGGAAAATGTTGTCTAAGCCAATCACAAGTTGCAATGCTCAGGGCCCGCGCTTTTCCAAAGGCTTCTTGCTTCACAGAGGGGAGGAGTATGTGTGTATGGGGGCGGGCTGACAGACGGGCGGGCGGGCGGGCGGGCGGGGGCGGGGGAGCGGGGGGGGGGGCGGGCGGGGGGGGG
>CABHPR010141216.1:0-47605 GCA_902168415.1 Peromyscus melanophrys | reverse complement strand
GGGTGGTCAATGTCTGCAATGGATAAACAGTCACAGGTATAGGAAAGCAGACTCCTACCTCAGCCCAAAGCAGACTGCCAAGGCCTATCTAGCATGTGGATCAGTCCCACCCCTCCCTGTTCAGGACTTCATGGTTCACAGAGCATCCTTGATCTCCCTAAGACTACCTTCCTCCACAACCCACATCCTGCCCATGGCCTGCCATCTGAGCTTCACATGTCTGACTGTGATTGCCAAGCCTCTCATATTTGACACCAAGGACATATGGAGGTCAGGCATCCTCAAGTGCCTGGACCTGGTGCAGCCTGAAACAACAGAATCCATGCTCTACCTGGCATCTTTGGAAAATGTAAAAATAACCTGACTTCTCCAGGGAACCCGCTTCGCCTGGGAGACGCAGACCGAGCCTCTGGGGTAGGAACTGACCCTGCATGTTTAACCAGTACAGGATTTCATGATGACAATGATGAGATCCACCACTCAGGACAATACACACTGGCTTCTCCCACCCTCCCACCTCACAACATTGCCCACTTCCTATCTCTTCCTCTCCTACATATACAGACCCAAACCTGTGGCCTAAGGATGCTCCACAGGCCCATGACTTTCCCTTGTAAATTGTACTCTCTAATGTGTTATCTATTAACTGGACAATAATGAACACAACCAACCCCACTTTAAGGTACTTTTTATACCACCAGGAACTGCAGTATCGAACTTACTCTACATGGCTCTAGAACAGTGGCTCTCAACCTGTGGGTCGCAACCCCACAGAGGTCACCTATCAGATATACTGTATATCAGATACTTGCATTATGATTCATGACTGTAGCAAAATTACAGTTTTGAGGTAGTGATGGAATGATTTTATGGTTGGGGGTCACCTCAACATGAGGAACTATAGTAAAGGGTCACAGCATTAGGAGGGTTGGGAACCACTGCCTAGAAAGTAGATCCTAACCCTCTTGGTAGCCACTCTCCTGCTCACTGAGAGGTGCCATGAAGCTGGGTCAGTAAACACAGGAATGAAGAAACCAACTTTAAGAGAGCCAGCATCCAGCCGGTGATTTCACATTGGTGAGATTTAAAAATATTAGTAAATGTCCCAAGCCATGACTGTAACACTTGGATCATACAAGGCTTTTAATCCATGATGACTGAGCACTGGAGCTTTTACCTCAGACTGCAACCAGACACCCCTGACCCACTCTGACTCAGAAAAGCTCCTCAGGGCTCCGCCCCCTGCATCTGATCACCACATTGGTGCTTTCCGACATCCCGTCTTCTTTGGTGTGTAGAATTAAAACTAAATGTTGATCATTTCAATTAGTAGTGGGATTTCTTATGAACCTTCCCAATGACGTGAGAGTCTGGTCTAGAGTGAGCTCTGAGGGGCCAGGCAGCAAATTCCCTCTTCTCAGGCCCCAGCACTCTGAAAACCCTTTGGAAGTCACTGAACATCCGGCACAATCCAGTTCCACCTGCAGTTACTGAGGAGCCAAGGGCCACCAGGTGCTGTCCCTGACACATTCACCTCTTCCCATCCTAAGCAAGTTTACTTTTGATGCCTGATGACATTTGACTTGTCAAAAACAGTGGCTTCCTCGCAGCTTCTTGCTGTTTATTCCCCAGCCCAGAGAGAGTTCTTCTATCCTTCCAGGATCCAGCCCACTCTCCTATGGCAGGCAATCTCCTCTTTGACGCCTGAGCATCCTCAGAACCTCCTGCTGGCCTTCCTACAAGCCCTCAGTTTCCTGTCTTCCTAAAGCTACACAGACTGCCCCCACTGGAAGTCCTCTCTATCTTTACTTTGCAGGATCCAATCCCTTTTTCACGTGCCAAGACACCCTAAGGCCACTTCCTCCATAGAGGTCCCCCCCCATGATTCCTGCAGGAAGCAAGAGCTGATGTCTCCCTCTTCTACCTGTAATGTACCATGAGGAGTCACTTCCCCCATGTCTGACCCATTGGGTGCACCATGAGCTCCTTGAGGCAGAGACTAAACCTCATATACTCGACATTTCCATAGACCCAACTATGTGAAAAATATGTAGTAGATATATAAACCATTCAAGAATGGTGTATGGATAAATGGAGCATGAAGTCACTTGAACTGCAAAAGATACACAGTTAAGGACCATTTAAAAAGATGCAAAATGCCAACAATTGTGATTTTGATGAAAAGGGACAAACTCAGGCTTGCAAGGCACAGCCCCTGAGAGGCAGCATCCCAGGCAGGGCAAGAACTTAGCAAAGCCTTGGAGGGAAGATGTAATAGAAATGAGACTGGGGACCAGGCAGGCTCAGCTTGGAGGAGTTTGAAACTACTGACCTGCAGAGACACCAATCTGATTTCTCAACCACACAAAACTGGATCTTGACCTCATCTCACTGGAGCATAAGACTTTCTGCCAGAGGTGAACTCTTTTACCTTTTCTCTGCAGGAACTGTCCTCCAAGGTTCATGCAAAAAGCCATCTGCTCTATGAAGCCAGTGGTGGACAAGTAATGTGGGAACCCAGAAAGTTAAATATATATAAAAAAATAAAAATGACTGGCAAGAAGATTCCAACAGTTTTACTTTGTTTTAATATAGAAAAATCATTTACTCAGTTCTGCTGGACATTATTTCCTTATCTGAGATCTTTATGAAGACCTTCTGTGTGCTGAGCACTGAGTGCTTAGACACTGGCCAAATAGGTAAGAGAATCAGAGCAGAGCATTCATCTTAGTTACTTTTCTGTAACACCATGACTAGGGTAACTTATAAAAGGAAGCATTTATTTGGGGGCTCACAGTTCCTGAGAGTTAGAGTCCATGACCATCATGGTGGGGACCACAGCAGAAGGCAGGCAAGCATGGCACTGGAGCAGTAGCTGAGAGCTTACATCTGACCCACAAGCATGAGGCAGAGTGACACACCTCCTCCACTAAGGCCACACCCCCTCCTGAATCCTTTCCAAACTGTTCCACCAACTGAAGCCCAAGCATTCAAATATATGAGCCTATGGGAGCCATTCTCATTCAAACCCTGCAACATTCTAAGTTTAAAAAAACAGAAAACAGGATCTGCATAGAAGGCAAAGATGAGTTCCAGGACCAGGCTGGCTGCCCTGAGTGCCAAGGAGGCGACACGGGACTGAGCCACGCATGATGAACTAAGCAGTGGCCATGGTTTATGTGCAGAGAAATGGAGGTGTGGGAACAAGCACAGAGGCAGACACTACAGGGCTGATGATAGGTGCAGAGAGTGAGGCAGGACATCCTAATCAAACCCGGCCCTGGGGTGAGGCTCTGTCATTTGGTGTCACTCTGCCCCCAGCCGAGTCAAAAGTCACTGCTAGTACCTCAGAACAAGCCTGCTGCCCAAGACTCTTGACCCTTCTGTGGCAGTCAGAGTGGACTCTCCCAGCCGCACACTCCCTGGGGTGGCGGGACAAGACATCTAAAATCTTAACCAGACTCCCACGGCGGGGCATCACATGCCTTAACCTGGCCGTGTATTGAGTCTTGGTCTAGTCACGGATTGGTACCCAGAAGGCACTGTGAGGTCCTAGAACACTAGTCACGCTAAACTGTTTAAACTGGACTCATCATGGACTGAGTTGGGCTTTCCCATTGGGTACTGCTGCAATTTAACACCCCATAGATGGGGTTCGGAACTTAATACCAAAGAGAAATCAGAAGGCAGAGTTTGGGGCTGGGACAGCTCTTCTCCCATCAGCCCATGACCAGGATCAGCTGGTTTTCTTCAAATGAACCTAACTTAACACAATAATTCACTTTTCCAGAGCGGATCTCATCTTCACATGATGGCATATCTCTTCTCTACTTCCAAACCTCTTTAGCCTAACTTTGGTCCAAAAAAAAAAATTACAAAATCCCATACTACACAGACACATGCATATACATGTGCACACACACACATGCACACATACACATGCACATGCACAGGTGTGTGTATAGGCAAGCTGTGGCTGCCTCCTGGTCAGCACCACCCTCTGGGCAGGTCTAGGGTAACTTGGAAACAACAACTTTGGGAAAAAGAAAAGAGTTAGAGAAAGATAGACACATAAGGGTCCTACTTACACCTCCGTCCAGACCTGTCTACTGGCCTACCTCAGGATTCCTGCTTTGTAGCCCTCAGAACCTCCAGCATGCTCATTAAAACAAAGCTCACCCATTCCCCATTAGATCAGATTCTTCTTCAGTCTTCTCCAGCTCCAGGAGGGTCAACCAGGACCTGGGCTTTCCTTCACTAGCCCCTCAACATCCGTCCGGGAAGCTCTGACAATTCTGCCCCACGTCCTCTGCACTCCATGGGCACTGTTCCCACCAGGATGACTGCTAGGATTTCCTCTTCCTTTTCTTCTACGTGGAATTCATGGAAATCAGGACTGGCATGTCCTCCCCACAGCCACAATCCCTGCAGGCAAAGTCCTCTAACATATGCCCAGGTTCCCATGGCTTCCCACCCAGGATGCTCCTGAATGCCCCTCCCCTCATCACCAGCCTCTGAGCGTGCCCTGCTTCTGCTGTCCTTCCTGGGACCTCAGACTGGCCCACAGTCTGCTGAGTGTGTTTCTGTAGAGCCTTCCTGGCCACCCACCTCCCATGCCTGCCTGGCTCGGTTTGACCCCACCTGATGTCTTGCAGCTCCCTTCCTGTCCTGCCCAGTACCAGACAGAACATTCTGCTGTGGCATGCCATCAGCTCAGGCGCTACTCAGTCTGTCCTGTTACTCGCTGCCACCCCTTGTCTGGCAGACCGAAGGAAGGTCCATGAAAGCTGACCACAGAAAGGGTAGCTGGGAGGGCTGGGAGTGGAAGCAGGCAAATGACATGTGGACCAAGGCCTGTCCCCTGTAGTAGAGACTGCCATTCAGTGGAGTAGGCATTCTGGTGGAGTGTAGGCTGGTGAGCAAAGGGAAGTGAGCCACAGATACAAGTGTGCCCATCTCAGAGCAAAGGGCACACACCTCCATCTTCTCCTAGCAGCTCATGTCCTTGGCCAGCCTGTGAGGGGACAGTCCTCCTTCAAGACATGCAGGGAGAAGAAAACTGCACCCACACAATGGTCCCTAGTCAGACCAGACCAGGAGGACCAAGCTCGGCCATGGGAGCAAATGCCTCATGGTCAGCCCCAAACATTGAACCAACCTCTCCTGAAGCTCCAGGTCTAGCCCAGAGTGTTACACTGGATTTCTGGGCTTTTTCTACTCCCTTGGGCCCAAATTCCTTAGGTCTGATGGTCCTTGGGGTAGTAGAGACCCAGGTCAGGGAAGCAGAACTGACAGGTAAAACCCAACCACTTACTCAAGCCCGCAAACAAGACTCCTCAGCCCGGAAGGCATTCCTGAGTGCTGCCCACCACCAAGGGACACCCTTCCAGCCTAGAGACCTGGGTGAGCTGGAGGGAGACACGGCCCAACAGTCAAGGGGCAAAGTGCCAGCTCACTTGCCACAGCTTTATGAAGTCAACCGTCTCCCAGCACGGTGGTTAAACAGTGTTTGCTCTCTAGTAATTTGTTAAACTGAGCGTTTTCTATACATGTTATATTTCACAATTTTAAAAGGGTTGCAGAAAAAGGCAACTGCCTTCGTGGAATGTAAACCCCAGCAGATGCCAGAGCCATCAACCAGGACGCCAATGCTGATGGCCGTGTGCAGAGCCACCCAGAAAGCCACTCTGGCTGTGAGGGCCCGTCCACTGGAACAGGCTTGCACCCGTGGGGAGAAGGCCATGCTCACTCCTGATGAAAAGACTTTGTACAGGGAATCTGAGATACTGGGGCAGGAACAAGCTATTCTCTGGCCCATTCCCCTACTCACTGCCCTGACAGCCTGCCCAGCTTTTGGGGGCTCAGGGGCTGATGGCACACAGACAACAAAGCTATAGATGAAAAGAGTCTGGGGGCTCCCTTCTAAAAATGAGAGAAAGCTGAGTATGGTACCACATGCCTATAACCTGAGCACTTAAGAGTCAGTGGCAGGAGAGAATTGAAGGCCAGCCTCAGCTACATAAAGAGTTTGGGGCCAGCCTGCACTACATGAGACTCTGTCTCAAACAAAGCAAAGCAAACAAAAACAAAAGTGAGTAAAAATTCACAAAGCAAATGGTGCACAGAGGAGCCACATGGCCATAGATGTACACAAGAGCCCAGAGGGGAAAAATGCTGCTTAAATGGCAGCCAGCAAAGGCAGCAGCTGGATGGCAACGGTTACAAGTGACGAGGACAAAAAAGGGAAGAAGGGCCCTCTCACAAACGAGGAGCAGAACAATTCCTCACTACGGGGCAACCTGGCCTGGCCACCAATAACTTAGGCCTCCATGTCGTTTGCAGGTCCACCCCAAGGAAACTAAGGCCCAGTAGGCTAAACTACTCAGCAAGTGCTCTCTACAGTGATGGGGGAAATGGAAACATTTGAAATGCATAAATAAGGACTGAGGTAGGCAAGCTGTGGCATAACAGAACACGACAGAGCTTCTTGGACAGAAAGCAGAGGGCTGGCTATCTCAGTGAGAGTGCTTGCCTCGCATGCACAAAGCCCTGGGCCAGTCTCTGGCACTGAGCAACAGTAGCAGTAATAATATAACCCCCCAAACCCAGTTCTGACCTGGCCTCCAGGACCACCTCAGAACTTCACACTGTAGATTTCCAGGCTTATCCCTTGGGCCCTGCCCAAATTTCTTGAGTATGATGGAGAAAAGAGATGTTCCAGAATGGGATAGTGTGCAAAGACCTCATGAGGACCTGAAAGTGTATATAAATATGTGTGTGTTCACCTCATCACCCAGGTGCATGGAATTTAAGACAAAGTCATCCAGAAGGATAAATAGGTATGGAGAGGGCATAGTATGAGAAAGGTTCCCTTACTGTAGATAATATTTTAATTTATTTTATCTTTATTTATGTGCATGTGTGTATGTGAATGTGTGCATATGAACACGTGTATGGGTACCTACAGAGGCCAGAAGAGAGCATCAGATCACCTGGAGCTGGAATTACAGGAGGTTGCAAGTCACCTGAACTGGTGCTGGTACCAAAGCTCAGATCCTCTGGAAGAACAGTGTCTTAGTTAGGGTTTCTATTGCTGTGAAGAGACACCATGATCATGGCAACTCTTATAAATGAAAACAATTAATTGAGGTAGCGGCTTAGTGTCAGAGGTTTAGTCCATTATCATCACGGCGGGGAGCATGGTGGCACGCAGGCAGACATGGTGCTGGAGAAGGAGCTGCTACATGCTGATATGCAGGCAACAGGAAGTAGACTGTCTCACTGGGCCTGGCTTGAGCCTTGAACTCACAGGGATCTACCTGCCTCTGCCTCCCAAGTGCTAGGACTAAGGGTGTGCACCACCACACCAAGGTCAGCTCTGTTAATTTTTAACAATGACCACAAACTATGAAATAAATAACACCTGTTAAACTACTCTGTAAGAGATGGCTGCCCGTAAGTCCACCGGGATAGGAAGGATGAACCACATCTGGGTATGGGAAGTAAGATGGATGAGAAAGGACTTAATGGATCTAAGTAAACGAAATCCTAAGACAGCAGTGCAGAATGCCAGAAGTCATCAGTGTCCTCATAGAGTCAGACAAAGCTCACGGTATCTGCAAGAGGACGGGCTGTGGCAGGGCAGCTGGCGGGGTGGCCCTATGCCCCCTGCCACCAAGTGACTGTCCCTCTGCTCACTGAGAGGAGGCTGCAGGGTAGTATCTTGGAGGTTAAATTAGGGGAACCTGCTTTGAGGACATTGGTACCACATGGGAAAGGGGGAAGTCAAGTGAACTTTTAAGATCTGAGTGTACACACACACACACACACACACACACACACACACACACACAGCCACAAAGGTCATGAAACTATAAGAGGAAAAAGGCAAATCTGGGTCATCTAGTTATCTCCTGGAGAGTAGAGGAGAAAGGAATGGAGGGAACAGAACAGAACAGACACACACAAACACTATCTCTCTCTCTCTCTCTCTCTCTCTCTCACACACACACACACACACACACACACACACACACACCTCCCAACTGGCTTTTTAGTGAGTGTGAATAGACAGGTAATGAATACCCATCATTAGAGGAACATGCATGCCCACACACATACAAACAAATAAATATAATGGAAAAACATAGAAGACCAAAATAACAGAATAACAAAAGGTCCTGGGAAGAAAGAGATAATGCAAACAAAGGAAAACAGAGGAAAGTGTTAACGAATAATAATTAATGCAATAAGATAATATATTAAAAGAGAGGGAGTTAGAGTGGCCTCAGGTTCAATAGTCATAACAGGAGGAAAAGAAAGCAAAGATATTGCTTCCATGAAACAAGAAAGGGACACTACAGAGTAATAACAACATGCAGAAAACCAAAAAGAGTTCTCATTCAAACGGGATCAAACAAACGCAGCAGAGGAATGAAGAATGTCAGGACACCCCAGACACTGTAGTAAAGGAAAGTGACAGCACTGTGCTTAGAGACCACACCCAAATCATCCCATGCACTGGTGACCGACTTGACAGCTCTTGGTGACCAACAAAGTCCCTGGCACACGGCAGCAGGCTCTGACTCCTGTGCCTCTAGTCGCTGCTGAGCTGGGGTCCCGCATACCCTCCAGGAACTGGCAAGCCAACTGGACATGTTCTTCTCACGACGATGATGGCAAAAAAAGGTGCGTGTGGCCTCCAGTCTCTGCCTGCATCGTCAGTACCAGCACACCATTGGCCCAGAGTGCGAACACGGGTGAGCCCTGATCAGTGAGGCGGGAGGAGAGTCAGGTGGAGGACATTGCAGGGGGGATCAGCTGTTGTGATTCATCACATACGACTTTAAAGAGAGACAGGAAACAGTGTGGGAAGGGGAATCACTCTAGTTATCATGCCTAGCACCTAAGACTGTATCCCCAGTGCCCAGGAAAGAGGATAATGCAGGAGGATTACAAATTTGAGGCCAACCTGAGCTACAGAGCAGGATCAAAAATCAAACAGGGAGATGCCTCAGCAGTTCTGAGTGTTTCCTCCTATATCGGACCTGATGTTAGTTCCAGTACTCATGTTAGGCCGCCAGTAACTGCAGCTTCAAAGGTCCCAATACCCTCAGCTGGCCTGACACATATTTATGAATAAAAATAAAAATAAATATTTTTCAAAAAATAAACAATTCTAGTGGAATTCCTAAAACTAAAAGACATGAGTTCTCAGACTGGAATATCCACAGAGCCCCCAGTAAATAAAACTAAGTTCAATCATACCAAAGATCACCATCAGAACACTGAGGACACAAGGAATTTTCTAGAAGCATCTTGGGAGGCGGTAGCAATATATTTTTATGCAATAGCAGAAAATCAAAATATCAGAATTTTTAATAACCACATCAGAAACCAGAAGGCAGTGGGCAAGGCCCTCAAATTTTTTTAAGGAAAATTATTTCCAAATTGGAGTTCAATACTCAACTAAACTATCAAATTAAGTGTAACAGGAAATAGTTCCTCAGCACCTTCTCTCAGGATCCCCAGAGCCTTGTTCTGACAAGTGAGGGAAGAAACCAAGAAGGCAGAAGCGAAGTGAAACTAACTCCCAAGCAATCTGGGGATAGAAACACACACCAGGGGCTGGAGTGACGGCTCATCACTCAAGAGCACTCAATGCTCTGGCGGAGGACTCAGGTTCAGTTCCTAGCACCCACAAAGTGGCACCCCCATCTGTGACTCCAGCTCCAGGAGATCAAGTGCCTGCTGACCTCTGTAGGCACTGCATGTACATGGTACACATACATACATGCAGGCAAACACTCATACGTATAAAACAAAAATAAAGCTTTTTTTAAAAAAAGCTTTTCTGTAAAGGGAAACCAGTCTGAACTGGGACAAGTCAGAATGCTCCAGAAGAGACTTTCCAGGAGTATGACCTGGCAAATATCCAATGGGTCTGAATAGAGAAAGCAGCTTACACAATAGGGAACAGTGTGAAAACAGATAGTGAAGACACATAGAAAACTAAACAAATAAAAATTACTAAGTGTGAGCTGCACGGTGGTGGCACACGCCTTTAATTCCGGCACTTGAGAGGCAGAAGCAGGTGGATCTCAGTGAGTTCTAGGCCAGTCTGATCTACAGAGTGAGTTCCAGGACAATCAGAACTGTTACACAGAGAAACACTGTCTCAAAAATTTTTTTAAAAATGACTAATTGTGGGAAGAAACAAAAAATGTGCAGCCAAAATAAAATGCTTGTAGTTTAATACCACACTGCCCAAATAATATAAACTCTGAGGTGTGGGGCATAGATCAACGGCACAACACTTACAGAGCACATGTGACACTCTGGGTTCTATCCACAGCACCACAAAAAATAAATGAAGACTGAATGCTTACCTATCAACATGTCCCGCTTTATAACTCTGTGAGCGTGGAAGACAGGAGTAGAGCGTGTGGGAGAGAAGTGTAGGAGGAAGTGGGTACTCGTGTGTCAGAAAAAGAAATCAATGGAGAATGGAAATGTTGGCAAGATGGGTAAACTGGAAAGCTACCAGCATTTGGTGGAACTGTTGAAGTGAATACTAAAAATGAATCAGCTCAAATAGCTGAGATTCCTGGTCTCTGGAATGTGGCAAATGGAGTTACGTGAGGAAGCTACGTGCAGGACTCTCTTATTCAGAGGTACTGGATGAGAAGGGAGAGATGATGTAGCAGGTCAGAGCACTTGGTGTTCTCGCAGAGGATACGAGTTCAGTTCCCAGCACCCACGCCAGGTGACTCATAACCATCTCTAGCTTCGGTTACAGGGGACCCAAAGCCTCTGCAGGCACCCGCATACATGTGGCATATACTCACACACACATACAAATAAATAAAATCTTCTAAAGCGTTGTATGAGTATTGAATTCTCTACATTAATGTAGAGCTTTTGCAACAAGTGAAAACTGAATGCAGAAGCAAAAACAAATATCCCTTCTAGAGAAAGAAAAAGAAAAAAGGAAGAAGCCAGAAGCCTGATAGCCATGGGTGAGCACATGAAAGCCAGCAGCCAAGACAAGAAAAACTGGCCTATGTGGGGACAAGCAGAGGGCAGAGGGATAGGGTGAGTAGGGATGGGAGGAAGGGTTTGCATTGGGTGGCTAGGTCAGAAGGCCTCTGAAGTGTCCCATCATTTCCCCTGGGGATAGATGTGCTCCAGAACCTTCTAATCCATCCAAAGAGGCTTTGCAAAACAGTATGCTGTTTGCAACATTATTTGGGGAGAAAATGAAATATTGGAAACATCTCAAACGTTTATCTACAAAAGACTCATGAAGTAAGTGGTGAAGTGTCCAGAGCGGAATGCAATTCCGATGTCAAGCTGAGTGCTGTTAACATAAAAAGCTGCCCAAAACACTTGGGTAAAAATTGCACACATAAAAACACAGAGATTCACTGGGAAACAGTGAAAGTTTATTCAGCCAATTATTGACAAGATTTGCTTAATTTTTTCTAGACTTTTTTTTTAATTATATGTATGTTTGTGCATCTGTATGGGCATAAGTGCATGTGAGTGCAGGTAGCTGCAGAGGCCAGAAGAGGGCGTCAGATTCCCTGGACCTGGAGTTACAGACAGTTGTGAGCTGCTTATCATGAATGCTGGGAACCAGACTCAGGTCCTCTACAGGAGGGGTACCTGTTTTTAACCACTGAGCCATCTCTCCAACCCAGACAATGTTTGTTTCTAGGAGCATAGTAAAAGAATTTTATATTTCATATATTATTTTCACTTGTTCTTCAAATATTTATTCAGCACTTAAATACATTATACATATACTGTGTTGTTTGGAGTTTTCACTGTGAATATCAGTGGAGGGGGATGAAGAATTACAGAGCAGAAAATAATCTATGCTAAAATAACTAATTCAAATATATTTTCATTTAAAAATAATAAGATGTGCCAGATATGGTATCACACACCTTTAATCTCAGCACTCCAGAGGCAGAGGTCTGGTCTACAAAATGAATTCTAAGCTACCCTACACAGTGAAATCCTGTCTCAAAAAATAAAAATGAATAATAAGATACAACTCAGAAGATATGTATGTGTACCCCATGCACCATATAGAGAGGTACCATTCCAGGGAATATGAGTGGGTCCTACCTAATTCCTGGACCAGTAGCCGCAGACACTCCTGACCCTGCTCACCCAGAGGTTGTTTGTACAGCTTGACCAAGAACTGCAAAACTGGAACCTGGCTGGGTCTCACTAGCCTGGACCTCCTGAAGCTGGATGATGACAGTCACCATTGTGAAATGGGGATGCTCCAGCACCCAGAGCTGTCCCTTACAGCCTGTCTTAAGACCTCAACTGCCCCTCCAACTGAGAGCAAGATAGCTTCTCTGCTCTTTCCAGGTCTAAACTAAAGAGCCGTTGCTTGCTTGTCAGTAGCCTTAGACAGGATATGGAGGACAGGCCTCGGAGTCCGTCAGCTCTGAGCACTGCCACCACCTGGCTTTGAGGCTCTGGGGCAGCTTTGTGACCCTGGATGGTGCTGCCTTCACTCTAGGGTAGGGGGAGGCCTGATCGGAATGTTGTCTGAAGTGGCCAGCAAAAGGGCCGGCATGTGCTAAGATGCTCAACAAATCTGTGCACCCTCCTCAGAAAAGGATTCTGAGACATACCCTCCAGCAGGTCAGCTCACACTCCTCCCTCAAAGCCAGCCAAATGATCTTATGGACACAGGCATGGTAGAATGGAGAGTGAAAAGGTGTGGGGATGAGAAAGTCAAGTCAAAAGGAAGACCTGAGTGAAACAGGAACACCAGAACAGAAGGTCAGAGGGCTCTCACAGAATGCTGTTCTGGAAACAGAACCACAGGTGTCCACACAGAAACAGGGATACATCCTTCAACTGCACACGGGAACTTCCCATACAAGATGCGGCCAGTTTGAAAGCCTAGGACAGAGAGGCCTGTGGTGCCAAATGGAAACATTGTCCCCAAGAACAGACGTGCAAATGAATGTACAAGTACTTCTGCCTTCCTTTACCCAATAAATGGGCATTGATTTATAAATTTATAGTCCACAGTGTTAATGAAAGATGGTGTGAAGCTGACATTCTCAGGCTCTGCTGGTAATGGTGCATATACAGCCTTTTTGTGAAATAATTGCCTGATACACATGACAATCTAAAACACACACCAGTTTAGCAATGCTATAAAAACTGTGACTGGACTTAACTCTCATCAGTAATTATGCTTCCAACAGTTTTCCAACTCCAGACATATACCCATAGTTCAGTCAAGTCAGAAGGGTGCTCAATGAGGTGTTCTTAAATTCAACCATAATTCAAAAAAAAAAAAAGTTTACTGATAGGAATAGAGAAATGGCTCAGCAGTTAAGAGTAGTCGCTGCTCTTGCAAAGGACCTGAGTTCAATTCCCAGCACTCACACAATAGTTCACAATTCTCTGTAACTCCAGTTCCAACAGATCTGATGCCCTCTTCTGGCCTCCTCAGGCATTGCATGCATGTGGTGCACATACATACATACAGATTAACACTCATGCACATAAAATAAAAACGAATCTTTTTTTAGGAAAGATGAAAAGTTTATTGATAAGAGACCAATACAAGTATATTAAGGAGCTGTTGTGCATTGTGAGAAATTGCCCAGGTTACATTAAGTAGAAAATTGCTGTTCAGGTTAAGAGAGTTATGAGTCTATTTATATTAAAATGGTACATACATCTATATACAAACAATAAAATGACTCTGTAAGGATATCTACCTAAAACCACAATTTAGGGAATGGTGTGTGGTTCGTAGGTAGAGTACTTGCTAACACATGTGGGCCCTGAGTTTGATTCACATGCTCACACTCAGCCCAGGAAATCAGTGTGGAAAAATTTACCCTGAGGAAAACATGCCCACTCAATATTATTTGTGAAATAAAGAAGTAAGCAGAGATTTGACTCTGAGGAAGCTCACTCCAGTGTTGAGAAAAGCCAAAGGCTAAAATCAGCCTGTGTTTCCAGTTACAAAGGACAGTTCCAACCATGACAAGTAGATTTGCATTCCAGACAACACCATGGAAAAATATTCCGTGACAGTCACAAGCGGTCACAATAAAATCAGATGATGTCACATAGCATCAGCCCATTTTGTTTCATATATAAAGGTGACAAAAAATACTTATTAGAAGTGATTTTTTTCTTGCTTGTTATTTTCTGACTTTCTACAATATTTCCCTTTTAATAAGGAAGGTCTCTTTACTCACAAATCTACACCCAAGACTTAAACGAGAGATTTGGCTCTATTAAATGAATGGCCATGCTAGGTGTGGTGGCTCTTGCCTGAGATCTCAGGACTCAGAAGGCAAAGGCAGGAGAATTACAACTATGAGTTCATTCCATAAATAATTCTAAGCAAGCCATGGTATACCTTAATTTTCTTTCTATTGCTGTGATAAAGACCAAAATCAGAAGCAATCTGGGGAGGAAAGGGTTTGTTTCAACTTAGAGCTTGTAATCCATTATGAAGAGAAGTCAGAGCAGGAACTCATAGCAGGAACCTGGAGAAATGCTACTTCCTAGCTTGCTCCCCATGGCTTGCTCAGCTATCTTTCTTACACCCTCAGGACCACCCGCCTGGCAGGCATTGCCTGTGGTGGACTCAGCTCCCCCACATTATTAATCAAGAAAATGCCCCCACAGACTTGTCTTGTGGAGGCATTTTCTCAATTGAGAGTCTCTCTCTTTCCTGGGCTAGGTAAGGAGCTGGGGGCAGGGTGGGGGGGTGGGGGGCAGGGAGGATGGCCTGATGGTCCCAGAAGAGACCAAGTGAAAAGAATCAGTTGTAGAATGCACTCAAATCTGGCTCGCTGCCAGCATGTCCCACAGCCCCAAGGAGTGAGTGATTGTGCCCTGGCTTTGACAATGGGGTGTGGTCCACACCTGGATGTGGTCTCCAAATATTGGTACCAGATCTCAGAAGTCTCTGTGTGCCTGCCGTTTCAGCCTCCAAGGGGACAGCGGCCAGGCATGAGACTGTAAAAGAAAGGGACTGTAGGGCTTCACATCCAGGGCTCCGGCAGCCCCTCTCTGACCTGCGGGGACCCTGAAAGAGCCCACATCTCTCCGACGTTCTTCTCTCTGTACGTCGGATGCTAAGCCTATTGCTGCCTAAAACCACCGTGTGAAGGAAGGAGCGAGTGAAACGTCTGCAGCGCACCCAGCAGACACTGACCAAGTGCTGTGTGAATGTGAGGCCAGCTCCTTGTCCATTCCACAGCAGACTCCCAGAGGCCAAGCAGACATCTGGAGATGGCCAGGAATGTGCTGGGGGGCATTTCCAGTCACCCCTTCTCCTACGCCTGCACCATACCCTCCCCATTCCCACCGCCTCTCAGAGCACCCATCAGCACACCTGCTACCCCCTCCCTGCCACATCTTTCAAGGAAGTCAGAGTCCCAAAGAAAAGCAAACCCCTTGGGCAGCTTCTGGAAGCAACAGTAGTCCTACTGTCCCAGTTATGAGAATCCTCTGCAAAGAAAGGTTCACAAAGAGAAGGGGGGTTATGACAACAGAAAGGCAGAGCAAACCATTTCAAGTCCTGACACAGGCCAACTGGTTCTGAAAGTCACCTGTTTCTGAGCAGGAACGAAAAGCCCTGTCCTGTCATGCCACACAGCTGGGCCACTGTGCATTGCCAAGTGACTTATGTAAGCTTGTGAAAAAAACCATTCGTTTGAGTTCCCTGTTTGTGCAAATAGTGTCAGGGGCACATCCGAGCACCCTGGCCATCCATCATCACCGGTACACTTCCCAGGCTGGTGGTGACTCACCTTGGGCCGAACCCACACTGTGCATTCAACAGGCAGCTTCTGTCACTGGAGGCCTTGCAACCTGTGAATACTTCTTATCCATTTATCAAGTCCACAATGGTTGTGCCAACAATGATGAAACCCTGAGGAGGCAGGAGGCGATGAAAGGGCCATGGTGACTGAGAAGATGTGAGTGTGTCTATTTTCATCTCTCAGCTCACGCACAACAGCTCCTCAGACAGCACACCTGCCCTGGAGAGGAGAACACCAAAGTTGGGGGTCTCCCCCCAGGAAGCAATCATGCCAACTCAGAGCAAGGACCAAAGAGAGGGGGAAGGCTTGAGGACCTTAATCTCTACCCCACAGAGCTTACATAATAATGGGACCCAAGATCACCAGATCAACAGCTTGTAAATGTAAAGACATAGGAGGGTCCAGCTCAAAGTCTATAAAGACTCCCAAGGTCAACCAGTCACAGAAGACCCAGTCTGCTTGGACCTATTCCTTTCTAGAAGTCCACTTCAAAAGGAAAATGGGTGGGGGTATACTGGCAGTGTCACTCACTAGTAGAGGACTTGCATAGCATACACTATGCTCCAAGTTCAAATCCACACTCTACCACCTCCTCTCCAGGGAAAAAGGAAGAAATGAAAACACATCCAGTCACATCGTCAGCCTCCATGGACCAGGGGTTCAGGGGCACACGCCACATCCAGCTCCATTCTGTGCTCTGGGTGTGGTTTACACTGCTTCCCACTCAATACACTGGCTTATCACACCAATAGAAAAGTTCCATTGGCAACCCTGAAAAGGACTGACTTGTACTTAGTTACAGAAATTGTCTCAGTGGAGCCAACATACCCTGGGAGACAGTTAAAATTTAGGCTTTAAGTGATCAGCACATACTTCTCTTTGCTATTTATGTACATAAACAAATATAGACAGGTTTAGACATTCATAACCAAAGAAGGACACCCCAGCTGGCATCAACATGGGCCCACTGATGCTAACATCACCCAAAGACACCTGGAGATGTTTTTAAAATACCCTCTGTGAGATGGAGACTATCACAACTGGTCAAAAATGCAGAGATCACGTGACTTTGGGCTGCAACCCCAGGGATCATTGAGGAAGAGGAGGCGTAAAGACCCAGAGGACCAGGATGCCTGCTGCTAGATGGTGTCTTCTAGACATGACAGGAAAGCTGCACCCTGAAATCTCCACAATACAGTTGCCTAAACAAGGCCTGCATGATGACAACATCATGACATGCCGACCCGGGAAATTTCACAATGCCCTACCCCTAGATGAAGACCTACAGGCACTGAATGGCTGCCGAGAGAGAGAGAGAGAGAGAGAGAGAGAGAGACAGAGAGAGAGAGACAGAGAGAGAGAGAGAGAGAGAGACAGAGAGACAGAGACAGAGAGAGACAGAGAGAGAGAGACAGAGAGAGACAGAGAGAGACAGAGAGACAGAGAGAGAGAAACAGAGACAGAGAGACAGAGAGACAGAGACAGAGAGAGATATGAATATCAGCTTTCTCCAGGGACAAACTTCTTGATAGGCTATCTAGTTCCAAGTGGCCAGCCCTAAACACATGTACATACCAGCAACACTGAATGGAGTAAGTCATGTGTGTTATAACAGTGATAACCAAATTATTGATTTGAGGTCATGAATTTGAGAGGGGTTGAGGGCATGGGAGGAGTTGGAGGAAGAGAAGGAGGGGCAGAAATGATATAAATGAATTATTCACGTATGAAATTCTTTTAAAAAAAGAATGAAAAATTTAAAATTATCAACATTAAGGTCTTTAATCCCAGCAGAGTTAGATAGGCCTCTATCAGTTTCAAGTCTGCCTGGGCTACATAGACAGACCTTGTCTCAAAATAATTTTTTTTTAATTTTCAGCACAGTGTTCACTAAAGCGCCACCCTTAAAAAAGCAGCAAAATTGCTTCTTCAAGTCCCCAGGGAACACCACTGGGATCTACTTAGTGAGAATGTGTCTTTCCTCCACTCCATGAGAAGCAGGATATCCAGGAAGCGTTTCCCGTTCTGACTGGGCAGACTTGAAATGACCTCCGGGTCTTTTTTTTTTTTTTTTCCCCTCGAGACAGGGTTTCTCTGTGTAGCTTTGCACCTTTCCTGGAACTCGCTCTGTAGACCAGGCTGGCCTCGAACTCACAGAGATCCACCTGCCTCTGCCTCCTGAGTGCTGGGATTAAAGGTGTGTGCCACCACCGCCCGACCCTCAGGGTCTTCTTGAGGAAATATTTTCCTCTTTGGTGAGCATGTCTCTGAGCCAGATACTGTCTCAGGGGCTGGAAAGCAGCGATGAGCTGAACAAGGCAGAATGGGCAGGGCTAGTCGCAGTGAGCTCGGAGCCTGCCAAGGGAGTATGGATGAGCGTCACCATCAATGCAGCAAAGCTGTCCTGCTACGCTTCGGTCGGGAATCTCCTTCCTCTGGTGAACCTGAGCCTCAGTCGCTATTAACGGCCACTGACAGAGCCACGTGGTCTGGAGTTTGGGTCCACACTGAGAAAAGAAAACCATGGATTATATATTTTCTTTTCCTGAGTTGCCTCAGACAGGACAGAGGTCAGTCTATGGTCAACATATCTGAGTGCCTCCCCTCTGGCTTCTGGAAACCCTGAGCATCAGATCCCCTCTCCAGAATCCAGGACAATCTGGAAACATCCAGTAAGCTATGAGGTGTTTCTAAAAAATGCCTCAAGAAAGGGGTTTGCAGAGTTAAAACTGTTTCTTTCCAAAACATCAAACCAGGAGCCGGGGCTCAGTGGGTAAAGTGCCTTTCCTGCAATCATGAGCCCTGAGTTCAGACTCCGAGAACCTATGTAAAAGGTTAGATATGGATGTTCATCGTCTGTACCAACACTTAAGGGCTGAGGCAAAAAGGCAGCTCCTCAGAGCTCACTAGCCAACCAGTCCAGCCAACCAGTGAGCTCCAGAATCAGTGAGAGTCTCTCCGAGAAATAACATGGAGAGCAATAGAGGGCACCTGATGTCAACCTCTGACCCTTGCATGCATGAGTACACATGGTTTTTATTATTTATTTTTATTTTGTCTTTCTGAGTGTTTTAACTCATATGTGTGTCTATACCACACAAATGCAGTGCCCACAGAGGCCTGAAGAGGGCGTTGTATCTCCTAGAACTGGAGTTACAGATGGGTTGTGAGCCACCATGTGGGTGCTGAACCTGGGTCCCATGCAAGAGCAATAAGTGGTCCTATTGCTGAGACATCTCTCCAGTCCCATGTTTGTTTGATAGAGATAGCTGATTTTATGGGATCTGACTAACACTCTGGTTAGAAACAAAAAGTGCTGTGCTCTTCAGGTCACAGGGCCCAGAGAGGAGAGCTGGCAGAGACAAAGGGACGCTTCTAACAGGGGGACAGCTCTGCACAGCTCAGAACAGAACCCAGGGACCTGGGGAGACAGCTCGGTAGGTAAAGTGCTTGTGTGCAAGCATGAGATCCAGAGTTTGAATCCTCAGCACCCACACAAAAGCCAGGGGTGGGCACAGCTCGGTCTGTAAGCCCAGCACTGGGTTAGGAACAGAGACAAAAGGATCCCTAGGGCTGGCCGACCAGCTAGCCTGGCCAAATCACTGAGCTCCAGGTTCAGTGAGAGACCCTGTCTCAAAAAAACACTGTGGAGAGCAACTGATGAAAACACCTGATGCTGACCACTAGCTTCTTACCATGTGCACATGTATACACACAACACATATACGTGTGCATAAACTACACACACATACACATCACACACAAAGGAAAGAGCCCATCCAGCTCAGCAGGATGGGGGATGTAGCTGGAGTTTTCCTGGCCCTGCCTGGCCCACAGTCAGGACAAATCTCTCTCACCCGCCAGTCCTGCAGCCGCTCAGACCCAACCAAGTAAACACAGAGACTTATATTACTTATAAACTGTATGGCCGTGGCAGGCTTCTTGTTAACTGTTCTTATATCTTAAATTAACCCATTTCTATTAATCTATACTTGCCACGTGGCTTGTGGCTTACGATCTTAACATCTTCTCATGGAAGCAGCTGGCAGCGTCTCCCTGCCTCAGCCTTCCACTTCCCAGAATTCTCGTGTCTCCTTGTCCCACCTATACTTCCTGCCTGGCTACTGGCCAATCAATATTTAATTTATAAAGAGTGATATCCACAGCAGGGGGACATGGCATACCTTTCTCTATTAAATGCAAAGAACAGAGGGCAGGGCTAGGGAGACCCAGTCAGTAGAGCACTGGCCTTGCAAGTATGAGGACCTGGCTTCAATCTCCAGAAGATACATTGTGAAAAACCAAGTGTGGGACATAAGTGTAAAATGCCACCACCAGGGAAAAGGAGACAGGCGGCCAACCAGCCTAGGTTACTTGGAGGTCCTCCCGCCCTGCCCTGGTCAATGAGAGATCCTGTCTCAAACAAACAAACAAGCAAACAAACAAACAACAAACGTGGATAGTACTTGAGGAATGATCTAAGGTTGTCCTCTGGCCCAATATGCATGCATGAATGTCTACAAATACATGAACATATGCACACACATAGACACATGCACACCAAAGACAGAGGAGGAGGAAGAGTGGAGCAGAGGGAAGAGGAGGAAGAGGAGGAGGAGGAGAGCAGCAACCACTCTTTACTGGTTTTGGGCTCAAATCCTCCAACCTGAGCCCCTTAGATGCCTGGCTTTTCAGGGGAGGGGTGAGTGCCCTGTTCACCTGCGGGCAGCCGGCCTCAGCGCTCTCTCGCAAATAGGGAAGGGTTGGAATTCCCCCAGTGTTTTTAATCATTCTCCTACTCAGCTCCCATGAACCCTGAGTCAGGGGGTCTCACAGAGTGTACTCAGAACTGGGATAATATATTTCCTAACAAGAAAATACATCTCATCTCAGCTAGTCACTGCCTCATTCAGCTGTCCAGAGTTTATAATTACAGTATTTATTTCATAATTGCTGACTGTTTGCAAATACAAAATCCCTGAATCTTAAAATAAATTATAGTTCCCTTTCGACTTAGAAGCCCTTGTGCTGCTGGGACACCAGGAAGAGACATCCCCAGTTGTGATTTTAATAACAGGTAAGCAGGGTTTGGGTTTTCAGGTGATGGGGCCTATTGGCATGGAAGAGAAGTGTTAGAAATCATTTATTGGATATCTTAATTATGGATTTCTCCATGCTGGGCTCAAGGACCAATGACAACAATCTTTGATCTGCCCTTTCTCTGGCTCGCTGTTGACCTTGGCACATGAGCACATGCCAGCCCCACACAGCCGGCGTCCCCTGCAGATCTTTTGGTACCACTTGCTGACCTTGGTTACTCCAATAGTCCACTCCTACTGAGAGTGCTCTGGACCTCTCTGGAGATCAGCACGAAACCCAGGGTAGCATGCTATGTCTCAGAGGGTCCGGGCACCTGTGGTGCCTGGCCTGGGAGATTAGCACCAAGCAGGAGAGGGCAGATGTGCAGCTGGAGTCGGGGCGGTGGGACCCTGCCAGGTGGGAAGGCAAGAGTCTCAACCTTACCTCTGACAGACCTTTTGCCTCTGAGTGAGGCCAGCCACTGACAGCCAGAGAATGTTTAGAACAACTCAGAGCTCCTCTGCTGAGAGGAGGGACTGGCGAGTCACTCCCAGCCCTGAGATGTTTGAGCCAGGTGTGTCCAACAAAAGGCCATAGCACCACACTACCACGCACAGAGCCTGTGTTTACTCAGCACGGGCAGACAGAAGGCCCCCAGGCCATGTGAGCACAATGCCTGCTTACTGTGAGTGGCAGGGAAAACCGAGCCTTCCTTTTGCAGACAATGACTGTGTGGAAGTGTCCAGCTCTACATCCTTGTGACATCCCAGTTAATACCCCTCTCAGATGAAGTCTGAGTCTTGTCAAAGACCAAGTTACCACCTCCTGCAGTCTCCACAGGCCCAGTTGAGGAGCTCAGGCATCAGCTATCTCTGTCTTTCCTCTGCTCTAGCTGCTTCCACTGCCCTCACCTACCAAGGCTTCCTTCACAGTCACCAACTCAAGCAAGGCCACAGCCTTGCCACCTACCCGCTCTGCACCTCCATTTTCTCACCCACTCATAAGGTTTTTAGCAACCCTGGCCTCAAAAGGCTGTCTGAGGACTAAAATAATGTACTTTGAGGCCTTGGGAGAGGCTAACTTATGGCGCTATTAGCTATTCACTCCAATTCTTTTCTCTAGAGGACACAGCAAATGAGAAGCTCCTGCTGGCATCCCCAGACATTTCCCAGCCTCCACGCTAGACAAACAGGAATGCCTCCAAGTACTTCCTGTTCACCGGGGACAACTCTGAGAAACAGAAGAAAAAAATCATTCCCACTTTTGTGGATAACTTGTTTAAGGAGTCTCGAGCCAGGCAACCTAAAGCAGGTTAAGCAGTAGCTTCGTACAGTGCAATACTAACGATACTTCTGACAACTGCCTCTGGGGACCAAATCTGGGCCCCAGCAGAGTGTTCTTGGTGCTCTGCACGCACTCATGGCACAGAGGTTCCCCAAGGTAATGAATGGGGGTGAATGACATGCACACCCAGCTATGAAGCCAAGCTCCATGACACACTGCTACAACTCACTATGACAGGGGCAGGCCTGGGTCTCTCCATCTGTGATGAAAGTCAAGTTCATGTTCTCCTGTCTCTATCTACATCTGCTAGAAATGATGGAGTGGACTCGGGGGGAGGGAACCTGGACCACAAAGGCCCAGACAGAGAGGCTCATCTGAGTATGTCATAGCAGGTTCACAGCAGGACTGGCAACCACGTGGTAATCCACGGAAAGAGTCCACGCCCCCAGCATGCACACACCTCACATGCACCAGAGCCAGGCAGGAGTCCTGGTTCTCACTCCACCTTTCTTTTCCCGAAGTTGTTGCAGAGGCCAGCCCAAGCTGATGGTATCTCTGAGAATTCAAACATTCCTCCAACGATAACCCCACACCCTTCCTGTGCTCCCAAGCCCTTGCTCCAAAGTAAACCCCAAGGGACCTCTAGTTTGCCCTGGAACAGCAGAGCTATGAGTGAGGCTGTGACACCCAGCAGGTGAGTTATGTCCCCTCCCAATATAGCCCAAACAGAACCCAGAAGCAAACACTACTCAGCAGGACTAGCTGGGCCCCCAAACTACCGCAAAGCCCTACACCTTATAATTAGTCCATAGCCCAGGCGAAGGACAATGGCCTGGAAAAGCCAGCAAATGGGATACGTGCATGATAGCCGGGTCTCTGTGCCAAGTATATAACTTAATTACATATCCCAGGTACTTGCTTCTCTCCTGAACTCTCACCTCAGCCAGTGACGACACAAAGGAGGGATTAGAGATTACCTGCCAAGGGCCAGTGAGGCCAAACCTGCATTGTCAAAGTGGAAAGTCTGCTGCAAGCAATGTCCGGTCGGAGCAGAGCAACCCTCCCATGGCTCCACAGAAACAGAGCAGGTGGGCGGGTATGCAGCAGCCTTTCATTAAGTCCTGGTCTACTTCTGTGACACCCCACAATGACAACAACCCCCCAGGACAGGCTCCAGAAGGTGGTCACCATGGCTCGCTACCATCCTTTCTGCAACCAAAGCCATGCCACCTGGAGAGAATTCACTACCACTTTGGTCTGCAGTCTGCTCTCTGCAGGGTCATAGCCTTACCCCCAACATCCTCCAAGATGAGCATGAAAAACCCTTGTCCTGAAGGTATGCCGTAGGGAATTGAATTCTTTGAGAAAAAGTACGGTCACTACCTCCACTGGTGAAGGGAATCCAGCCACAGGAGTCTCCCAACTCCAAAAAACTGAGGTCATTTCCAACCTGCCAAGACCCAGAATGGTTGTGAGAACACCTCCCTCTCTGGCCATTCAGACCAAGGTGAGGCAGAACCTATACCCCATTACCTGCCCCCAGGTGAGCCATGGGCCTCCTGCATTGCATCTGGAAAAGCCAGTGACCCACTTAAAGAAGCTGGGCCTTGAGCCTCAGAGATACCCAGAGTGCCTTTTCCCAGGCCCTCTAATGAGCTGAGCTGGCCCCTACATGGAGGCAGTGTGCAAAGGCTGTTACTACTGTGGACTGAACCTTCCACTGAGACTATACTCACTATCTGTAACAAAGGAAGTACGATTTCTCGATCCCAGGCAGCTGGCTCCAAAGGTGGCTGCTGAAAAGAGATAGCAAAGCAGTAAGACTCTGCTAGCTTTACCTCGCCCTGCTAGAAGACAGTTCGGTCAACAGGTTAAAAAGATGGGTGGGTCAGTCATATACCACCCCCCAAGACCACAGACATGGTGTGTGGTGCTCTGTCACCTCAGAGGCCTCAACCAGAGGGTTCCTGGAGAAGTGGGGACCCCGAATAAGGGAGCGGATACCCCTGAGACCCTACACCCAGGCCTTCAACAAAGCCACCTTCGGGATGTCCATCAATCCCACACCATAAGACCCTCTGCATTCCCAGGCCTGCTGAGCCCCCACACACACTTGCAGTGGTTGTTGTAGTGATGAGAGCACATAAGGACCTGAGTCAGATTCCCCGGACTGAGTCTAGAATCTTGTGACCAGATTCCTGCTAAAACCAAATTCCAAGATTGAAGACTCTTTGACTACTTCTGTAGAGCCAGAGATTTCGGGAAGTTCCCGCTCCCATTCCATGACCTGCTTTCCAGTTTTCTGTCCTCAAGGCCAGGGAACAGGCAGAGAAGTCAAGGATGGGGAGGCAGCCCCACCCGTGAGGAAGATGTCGTCTTGACAAGGGCAGCCTCCACCTCACAGAGGCAGGCAGGGGATAAGGAGCCTGCCTAGTCCATGTTTAGCCCACCCGCCTTCTGATTCCTGTCCCAGGGCATCACAGTGGGAACGTCACTAGACCTCCCTGGCTTTCGGGGTAATCGCCCTCTGAAACAGGAGTCACAAATAGCACCCGCCTCCCATAGGAAAGCCCACAACACAGAGTCAGCCTGTGCTGGCAGATGGATGCTAGGTGCTCATCAGCTTGTCATACCACCCCACTCTCACACAGGGGCCTGTGTCCCAGCATGCACCTCTTTCCTAGAGGTGGCTTCAAATCTGGCACTCTGCGGGACCCACCAGCTGACTCTAGGCCACAGCAGGGAGCCAAGATGTTTGCCCACAGTGTTCTCCTCACCGGGACCCAGCTGGGTCCATTTTGAGTCAGGATGGACAGAACCAGGGGATTAATTAGATAAATTATTAATTAGATAAATCAGGGATGAGAACTCTACAATTGTCCACTCCAGATTGGTGACAGGTTCAGGAGTCTGGAGAATTCTATCAGAAGGGGCCGAGGCAGGGTGGGTGTGAGCATCCTGCATTAATACAGCTTCACAGCAGTCCGGTGAGAGGGGATTTTACAGAGAGGAATCTGAACACAAAAGACACACAGCCAAGTGCTAGAAGTATCATTGGTGCCCGGACGGTCTGACCCCAGAGCCCTTCCTCCAAATCACCACTTTGTTGCCAATATCCTTCCCTCCTTCCTCCAACCCCACACCACACCACTGCCTCACCTGAAACTCCCCAGCATACACAGCAGGTGCCGGGTCAGCTCTTCCTGTCTCTTCCTCCCTCCCACGGTCCCCAGCCCTCCACACCCAACCGGGGATGCAGGCCCTACTCCAGGCATTCTTCCCATCGCTGCCACCTGGAGAGCTGGCAGACTCAGCCTGGGAGGAGCAGCCCTACTCACAGGTGAAACGGTGGCTGTGCCCCCTGCCATGACTGGGGAGCAACTACCTCACTGTCCTGCTGCCAGCCAGCAGGCTCAAAGCAATGCCACACAGAACTCAGCAGCGGGCAGGGCAGGGTGAAATCCCTCTTTATAGAGTTATTTTTGCTGTGGAATTTTCACTGGCCTGTAAAATATTTTTATATTTATTACACGTTTAACGGGAGCTCCTAGAACCAACAGGGTGTAAATAATGAAAACTAGAGCAGTAAAGGCCCCAATAAACCTCGCACCAGCCTTTGATGCTCCCTGTGAGCCCCAGCTTCTCCTTCCTCCCCAGACCCCATCCTTTTGCCCCAGAGGAAGCCCAGAGGCCAGGGACCCTCAGGAAGCCCAAAACTACTGGCTCTCGAAAATGAGGGTCACCCAGCTGCCAACTGTCTGTGCCGTCCGCAGAACCTACTGAACATGCTGACCAAGAACGGGCCTACTGTGTGTCCAGCCAACACTGAAGCTCAGATGAGCTGGGCCAGAAGACGACCTCCATGAGAGCTCCCATGTCCCCCAGCCCTCCAAGTTCAGATGGCTTTCACGTCCCTAGTTGCTAGCACCAGTCCCCAACTCTACAGACATACTACGCAGTCATGTTCCTAGGGTTGCAGGATTCCATTGGGGAACCAAAAGTCTTAGGAGAAAGTGTTCCTCCATGAACATGGAACCTCTGTGGGCTGCTAGAGAGTCCTGCTCAATGTGCCCACATCCTGTACCCACAAAATGTTCTAGAGCCCCCATCTATACTGCATAGCCCAGGTTTCCTTTATACCATCCACAAAACTCCAAAGAAAGCAGGACCTTAGGTCCTGTCCCAGGAAGAAACCTAGACTCAAAAAAGAAGGGAGACCCATCTAAAGGGTATGGCCTGAAGGTCTGTGCTTAGGGGGAGAAGTCTAGCCAGAGCTGCTCCCTAGACAGGAATCATCTCCCCACACATCAATAGCAATTGCCTACCTCTGCCTGCCGGAGCCCCAAGTGACCAGGATACAATCCCTTAATACCAGCAGCTCTCTCCATCCTGGGTTGTACAGTAAGACTGAGACCAAACTTTCCTGGAGTTGAGTCCAGTCATTGCCCTACTTGTTTTCATACCTGCCTTAGACTCCAGAGCATCCCCTGCATACACCAGCTCCTCATAGCCCCAGGCCCAATCCCAGAACACCTTGGATTCATGTAACTTAGACTCTAAGCAAATCAAGCGTGTACCTGGAGGTGGTCTCCGTGTTTACTAAGCAACCACAGCATCTGGCTAGCGGACCCCAACGTTGTAACTAAATCTTGGCTGTTGAGTCTGGCCTGTCACACATACAAGGAAGCTGACTTCCTAACCCTACATGCATGACTTCACACTTGTCCTGAGTAAAGGCCCTCACCAGCTGTGGCCACCACTGCAGCACACACCAGGAGTCAGGGCTATACAGCCAACTTGACAAGTCCACAGGACCACACAAGGTGCCTGTCCTTCCTCTTGGGCCCCCCAAGTAATGGGGGCCACACCCCATACAAGTAACAGTAGAGGGCGGAACCCACCACCCAGGGGGCTGCAGTCAGGCAAATGCAAGAATGAAGGGCCTGAAGCCTGAGGCTCCTCAGATGCACAGCGGGCTGGAGCAGCCCCTCTCTGGGGATAGATCAGCCGGCAGCTCCCGCCTGCAGCTGCTGCAGCACCAGGAGATTCTTGTCTCTCAACCCCCGATAATTATAGTCCCTGGTGCTCACTTAACACCCATGTCATTGCAGGGTGTTGGAACAAGTAGAGTCTAAGCGAAGAAAATTAAACAATAGCATTTGACAAGTGGCCCATCCCCTGTGGCACCGCGCTGAGCCGGGCCATAGGGGACAGTGTCTAGGCTTCCTGGCCCACCCAGGAGGTACAGCCATCTCGAGGCAACCAGGAAAACCCGAGGTAAGCAATGACAAGAGCCCTCCTGGTGAATCCAGGAATAGGAAGAGGGAGAGCAAGGCTTGGAGGAAGATACCAGAAACATGTCTCCTCCTGGGGAGGCTGGTCCGTGGCTTCTACACAGGAGGGGGTGTCTCTTCCCAAGAATCATTCACCCTCAGAGTGAAAGCACAACCCCAGATTCAAGTGCATTAGGGCGCCTGTCCAGGGAGCCTGGGATTCTAGTCCTACTTCACCAATTGAGAAAGGGGAACCCAGCCTCTCTGGGAAAAGGGGTTCCCATTCTCTCAGCTTCCCACACTGGGGCTCCAGGTCCTCCCCACCCTCCTGGGAGATAGAATTCATGAGGGACTGTGCCAGGGATCTCCCCAGGCCCCCACCGTCTCTTCCTGACTCAGCTTCCGCACTGGGTACTGCCTCCTCAGGAACTTCATCCCAAACCAAATGACTTGCACAGGGGCTAAGGGGACTATATCCATGCCACTGAGTCCCCAGCGGGGCTTCTGCACTGAGCACTAACCCTCCAACCCTCACTCCATGCACACTCTAGTGGGTCATTTTATAAATATGGAAAGCTAAAGTGGCTTGGGGCTCAGCAACTAGCCTGAAGTCACAGCATGGACCCAGGCCTGACAGTCTCCCAAGTCTCAGGACATCTAAGGACAACCTGGGCTTGTTACAAATGGCAGGTCAGAGACCCCCATCAACCCTCCTGAGACCTTGCTCCCAGCACAGGCCCTGCACCTTGCTGGCTTTCCTACTCCAAGCTGCAGATGTTGAGGAGGGGCCTCTGGCTTCCGCCAGATCCATCTGAAGAGATGCTGAGCAGACGTCAGCTTCCTCGTACCCGCTGTGAGATGAAACACATGTTTTCTGTGTTGCTTCCCCCCTTGGGCTCCCCAAACATGCTGGAGATATTATTATTATTTATTATTTGCTGAGTGCTGACAGCACACTGAGCATCAGACCCAGGAGTCTAGGCCCTGCCAACATGGCTTGCAGTCAGCCAGCACGACATGGCTCCCTGGTGACTCGGATACAAGCCCAGCTGCTGGAGCTGGCTGCTGGGGACCCTGACTTCTAAGATTTTTCTTCCTACCCCCAGCCCCAGCAGCCTGTGGCTCTTGGCCTCTTCCTGGCCTGAGATGTTGTCCTCAGCTCAGGCAGCTTTGGTGCAGGGCCTCTGACCCTGGAAAGAGTGGAAAGACTCTCTCAGGGCTGGGTTGGGCAGCTGTGAGAGGAATCCTCTCAGCTCAGCCTTGCAAGTGGCTGTGTAGGTCCTCAGAAGTACCAGCGCTCTTTTCCAGGGAAGCCAACTTTCTCTTGCCTTTTTCCCCAAGGAGGAAGCTCCCAGACATTGAGAACTTTCCAGGTCCATCCTGGGAAGTAGAGCAAGGCCTGAAAATGAAGGACAGCCAAAACCCCTTCATCACAAACACTATTCCACGCAAGATTTTTTTTTTTTTTTGAAGTCTGAGTTACGGCAAAAATCTGTGTTTAAAAAAATAACGAAACGTTCAAGATCGAATCAGTATTGCTGATTTGTTATATCTCAGGCTGCATATGAGTCAACATGGCACTTCAGAGAAGGCCACTTGAACCAGGCCCCCCTGTTCCAGTCCTCTGTGCTGAAAGAGTCCCTATGCCCCCATATCAATATCATGAGTCAACATCATCAGCCCCTGCATGAGGACCTCCAGAGGTCCCTGGCTGCCCTGAAGGTCCTCCCAGAAAATAAGCACACAGAGGCCAATGGAGCCTGTGGTATGTAGAAGAGGAAACTTCCCTCAGGGGACCTATGCTGTCCTTACCTCATGTAGGAATGGGTCCGTACCCCGGTGACTCAGAGCCACTGTTCAATGCTGCAGACACTTGTGCCCCATTATCATCTCAGCTCTCTACCCGCAACCACATGTTCCCTAGAGCTCTGGGGCCACCGGGGACTTAGGAGATAGCCTGAGGGACAAGTGCAGAGGAATCTGGAGCACCCCAGCTGCCTGCTGCCACACAGTCAAGAATGCAGGGGTCTCCAGCTAGGCAGAAAGCATGACTTCCCTACACAGGCCAGGCAGCAGCAGAGTGCTTCTCCTCACACCAAGCCACACTCAGTAGCACCAAGTTTGTCGATGTGACTGTCAGAGCCACCTTGTGCCCACAGACATGTGCTCCATGAAGGCAAGGCAAGGTTAGTTTTCTCCCCCACCTAAGAGCCCTAGGGACGAGCATTGAACTTTGGAATGAATCCATAGATTATAGAACAAATGGTTGAGTGGGATAACATCGCCTTTTATCTGTCTGCACGCGCGCGCGCGCGCACACACACACACACACACACACACACACACACACACACACACACACGCAGCACTAAACTCCCTCCCAGGGCCTCGGCAGGCTGCCTACAGGACATTCCCCATTTGAGAGCAGTGCTGCTCAGGATTGGTTGGATTCCACACTAGAAAGGAACAAAGAAGGCTCCATTCACCTCTAGTCTCCTTCAGACCCCCAGCTCAGAGCTGGACCTGCCTGAAGTGCTGGTAGTGCCCCGGGCTGGCTGTAGGGCTTGTGGAGTCTAAGCCTTGGCTTCCTCTGCTCACTGTTGTGTGTGTCTTCACACAACCCACAAGTGCAGCCAAAGAGGACTTCCAAAGGTGTTTGTACAAGTTTGGGGATCTTGGGTGTTTATATCAAAAAGGGTAAGTGTAGTGGATAGCTGTTCTGTCTATGACCTTGAAACACCGCCCCTAGAGATGTGGCAGGTAACTGTCCTACCTACCTATGACATAGAAGTACCTGCCTCTGGGGCATGGCTTGGGGCTACCCTTAAGACCTGAGATGAAGTAGGCTGCTCTCTTCTCTCCCTCGTGGAACTTGGATGCTGGGACATCCATGACTCACCTTTCCAGGACCCTGCGACAATTCCTGTTCTGTCCTGTGAATTTCCTTTCTTAATAATTCCTTTCTTAATAATCCCTTTGCCCTTTAAGCAGACTCTGTGGATTTCTAGCATTAGGTAAATGACATTGCAAGAAGGCTTCTGAGGTAAAGGCATTTGCTACCCGGCCTGAGGACCCGAGTCCTAGGATTCACACGGTGAAATGATAGATTCAGTTCCCACAAGTTGTCCTCAGACCTCCACACATGCACGGTATACACACGCATGTACATTCTCATACACACCAAATAAAAATGTGTAAATTTTTAAGCCAGGTGTAGTGACACACACCTTTAATCGTGGCACTTGGGAGCCAGGGACAGATGGATCTCTGTGAGTTTAAGACCAGCCTGGTCTACATAGGAGTTCCAGGACAGCCAGAGCTGCATAGTGAGAGACCTTGTCTCAGAAGAAAAAAAAATGTAATCTTTAAAAAAGGCAAGTCTACCCTGAGAACATGCACCCTGGCAGTAGATCCCACGAGCTGACAGCTGCCCTTGGGTCCCCTCTTAACTCTTGAGGACTGCCTCATGGGAAGGTGAGAATAATGTTGGGGGAAAGGGGCTCACATGGCATGGTCCAAGCTCCAAGATGTCTGTCTTGAGCCTCTCATGTCCCTACACAACTATACGACCACATGTCTACCGTATCCTCGGCATTGTCGGCCCAGCTGAGGTGTACACAGTAGCTTCTCCTTCCTTTTCAGCCACAGTCTGCAGCCGCTGCTCCCCAGGAGGATTCCCCTGGATCGGGGTGCTGCAGACAGCTGACAACTGGCCCCCTCAAGCCTTCACACACGCACGCACACACCACACATACACATGTGCAGCTCCATCTCTGTGCCAGCAAAAAGCTCCAGAAGCCCAGGAGTCGGCATGGGGAGACACTCCAGTCTGTGTAGCACACAGTGATTCACAGCCCGAGACATCCTTCCCCAGGCTACTGTGGATTTATCAGCTCCACCATCTTCAATTACGAGGCTTGTCACTCATCTCCAGCGATCAGAAGGAAGTGAGTGAAGAGATTAATGTCTTTTTAAAAACTGCTTTCATCCTTTGAAAGGATTCCTCCCCAGATGCCATTTGCATCTCTAAGAGGAAAGGCAGAAAGGAAGAAACCCAGAGCCTGGCCTCCCCTGGCCCCACTCCCTCAGCCAGCCCCTCTCCCTCTGTCTCACCAAGCCAGCCTGGGACTCCCTCCAGCTGAGACCAAGGTAGGTTCAGGGCCAGAGCTTTTCTAGAGAAAGGGCAATGGTAACACAAGTCCAGCGAGTCCACAAAGCCCCTCCCAGGCATTGTCAATAGCCAGGCGCTCCCATGATAAAGTGTGTCCCTCAAGAGGCATGCCCAAGTCCTAACATGCCAGGATACAACCCATTAAAAGGAGGTCATATCGGAGTAGGGTGGACCCTTCAACCAAGACAGTGGTGTCCTTACGAGAAAAGGGACATTTGAACACAGATATATAGATAATGTCAGGTGAAAATGAAGATAAACTGGTATGGTGAGTCTATAAGCCAAGGGATGCCAGGAGCTGTCAGTCACGACTGGAAGCCAGGGGAGAAATAGGGACCCTGTCCCTCCAAGTCTAAAGGAAGGAGATGACTGCTCATACTCCAGATTTGCACTTAGCTTCCAGAACTCCACAGCTTTAAGAACCTGTTTGTAGTGGTCCAAGCCAAAGAGCACCCCAGCCATGGCTATCCCAACCTTTCATCTAAGACAGCAGTTCTCAACCTTCCTAATGCTGAGACATTTTAATACAGTTCCTCATGGTGTGGTGACCTCCAACCATGAAATTATTTCCATTTTTACTACACAACTGTAATTTTGCTACTGGTATGAATCATAATGTAAGTATTTTTGGAGTTAAAAGTTTGTCAAAGGGGTCATGGCCCATAGGTTGAGAACCACTGATCTAAGGCATGCTTTCTCCAATACAAGTAGGGGAGTAGACGCTACAGCAAAGCCCAGAAGATCCCCAGCACGCATCTGCTTTTCCTTCACCATCTCGCTCCTCCTGCTGATGTGTTAAACATATATGTTACCGAGCCCGCTGGGACCTCGACGATAACATCCAGATCTGTCCTCCCTAGACTCCATGTTGACTGCGTCACTAAATCAAAAGACTGGCTTCCTGGTCCACCTGTCCAGACATTAGACAATAAAGCACTAGGAGAAGGAAGCAGGGAAAGGTATGAGGCCCAGAAATGGCCCCACACCACCTCAGGACCCAAGATAAATATAAGCAGAGGGAGGCACCACCCAGGACCCTGGGCCAGGCTCACCCAAACCGTATTCCACTTGAGCAGGGTCCTCTGTAGCTGAGGAGTCTAGCAAGGAGCCAGCAAGTGACATTGCTTCGTACACATGTGTAAATGGTTGCATCACACTGAAGGAGAAGCAAGAAAGTGCTTTTGTCCAGGAAAGCCATCTGTCCTCTGCCAACAGCCATAGTACCCAGGGCTCCCTAGGAGCAGGCCTGCCCTTCACACACCCACTTTCCCCCAGAAGATGCTGTACATGGGAAGAAGGAGCCTAGAGTCTGACTGCGTGGGACTTACCCATTCCTATGCCTCTGTTTCCTGATCTGTAAAAGAGAGGGGAGCTGCACCTGCTTCTGAGACCAGGGATGGGGGGGGGCAGTACATTAATGCACGGGAAGCCCTCAGCACAGTGCCTGGCACATGATGCATACTTGGTAAGTGTGGGCTGACATTGTCATCATTTCCTCTGTCCTCACAGCTCGAGGGTATGGGTCCTCCCATGTGCTCTGCCAGCATTCACTAACGACTCTCTTCTGTGTGTGACACCCAATGTCTATTTACAGAGAATTATGCCTTGATCCAGGAACACAGAGCACAGCTACAAAGGCCCAGTGGGAAAAGCAGACACAGCACTTGGAAAGCATGGGACATAAGACATCATCAGTGGAGAAGTACCTTGGAGATCACGTTGCTGAAGGCATGTCACATAAGACGTTTAGGTTTTGCCGGATGGATAGTAGTTTACCAGGAGAACCTTGCCCAGTCTGTAGCAGATATTCCATAAATAACGAGAGGGCAAATAAGGCAGAAGAGCAACATTTAAGCCTAGGGAAGCAGAACATATAGTCAAGCAGGGAGTTGATGAGCAGAAAGGTAGGCTGAAGCCAAACTCAGAAAGGTCCTGAATGCCATACTCAGATGGGTTTTGGGGCGGCAGTTGGGGCATGGTAAATAAGAGCTGGCTGTGGGAGACCCGTTTTCCTTCACCACCTGAACCCTGCTTGCCATTTGGTCTTGAATTCTCTTCCCAGCAGAGATGTTCTCAAGTTCACACCCCTGGAGAGCCCATGTTTGTACCTATTCTGGTTATGGCCATGGTACCCACAGCTGTGTGCTATCAGAGGAGGCTCTAGGCCAAGGCCTCTGGGGAAATTTCCATGTCTCCAACAAGTCCCAGTTGACAAATGGGTCTGGGCTGAGAGACAAGTTCAAGCCATAAACTGGAAACCCCTGTTGGCATGCTGGCATTCCAGCACCTCCAGCCTGCGGTTCCTTTTTCTCCCCTGCTCCAGAAGCACGCCCCGTCACCTCAGCTGAGCCCAGAGACCTGGGCTAGCCCATTCCTTTCCAAATGCATGTTGTGATGTTCTGTGTGGTGGACACTTGAGACTCTCCCCGGGCCTCTGTGACTTAGCCAGCCAGGTCCCAAGCTGTACTCTGACCTCACCTCCTGGCAGAGACGCTGTTGGCATTGCCCATATCACCCCCAACTGTCCACCCAGCAGCTGGGGCCACACTTCAGCAGCTGCCCAAGCAGGCACTAAAATTAGGTGGCCCATAGACCCAGGACATGAAGATCACGGGCAGGGTGCCGACATAGCCCCAAAGGTCATTCTTCCCAGCCTAGAACTCAAGACCAAGCGAAGAGAGCAGTCAAGCATCCCTTTCCCCAGGGAAACAGAGGGAAGACTTGGACTTTTGTTGTTTCGTTTAAAAGTTATTCCCGAAGATAAAAAGTAGTACATACCCGCAGTAGAACTTCCAAACGTTCTGCAAGTTCCCCCCCTTCTTGCGGACTGTTGTGAACGGGAGGGCACACACTGCGGGGGAGAAGAGATGGCTGAGCCTGTAAAAGCACTGACACCAAACCCAACAACCAGCAGGAGAGAACTGACGCCCACAAGTTGTCCTCTGACTTCCACGAATATGCTGTGGCACATGTGTGCACACACATACACAAAAGTATTTTTTCAAAAAGAGGAAAACGCACTATACAGACAATTTGTGAAGAATTCCTTCCCTGCTTTGACAACACTTTGGTAAATCTTTAAAGACTCACCAGATACGTCAACTGGAAACAAACATAAAATATTCCATTTTATTACTGTACCACAATTGATGTAATAAAATCCCCCGTTGTTGATCCCATAAGCTTTTGTACTATTTAAGCAATCAGTGAGCATCTATGGGCAGAGACCTTGTCCACATCTCTGATGCTTTCCTCTGTGCGGGTTTCAGGCACCGCAGGCATGGCTCATAAGAGAAGCAGGCAGCAAGGCCCTTGGTTTTGGCACCCACCCTCGCCACACCAGAGCTAGAGTTTGAAGCCCCCTTCCTACCTCTCTCTGCCAGCTCCAGCTATGACTCCTTACAGCCCATTTACTCATTCACTCCTGGACAGTCTCTCTCCAAGAGAATTTAGTGTCTATAGAACTTCTCTGCCAAGCACAGCAGGCCCATGTCTCTCTGCAGTGGCAGGCTGAGCCCTGGTTCCTTCTCCCTAAACCAGCCACAGCATACAGGAAACACAAGACCTACTCAAGCCTCAGGACCCAGGGACTCAGAGTGGCGCCCACTCCGGGGTACGTGGACCTTAGCTGAGAGTCAAAGTGAAATACGCCAACCAGCACTTGCAAACCTCCCCCACTTCTCTCCCTCTCCTGCCTCCCCTCACCCTCCTCTAGCTCACTCTATTGCACACACACCCAGGAAGCAATCCACTTCCAAGGTACTAGCCATCCCCAGCAAGGTTAACTGATGACCCAAATGATGACACCAGCCCTAAGCTAGCACCCCATAAAGCAGCTTACCACGAATGGAATTGCCTCTGCATTTCCCAGCAGAGAAGCTCAACCCACAGCTCAGTGTAAATAGGCTGTCTCTGGGCCCACTACGTCACCGCGCTCGATGGCAAGTTATGGATGGCACTATGGAATCGCTGTCATAAATACAGCCCCTCTGTTAAACAAAGCCGACAGCTTTGTGCCAATAACCTTTGAACCACTCAAGCCCAGTGTCAATTGTATTTGTCTTTGAGCTGAGGTTTACTCTAGACTGTTTGCTAAATCAGGGCTCATCTGTGGAGATAATTCAAATATATTACAGGCACCAGGCAGACACGGGGCCCTCCCCCACATGGCTTCAGCATGGGTCTCTGCCACAGCAGCCTGCACATCCCCTAACCATTCAGCAAGCTAGACTGGGAAAGAGAGTGGAAAACGGAGCAAGAAGGGCTGTGGAGGCCTGGACGAGAACAGGGGCTCTTCTGCCTCTCTGTCATCCCCATGCAGAGCCCGTTTCTCCTGAAGGAATCCAGTGCTGTCTTCCTGGACTTACGTTCAGGGAGTTGTTCGTATGCACAATCAGACCCTAGAATGGAATCAGCTTTGCAAATGGAAAACTGGGGTGTGCAGAAATATAGACCCAGCTCCTACCCTATGTGGAGGGACTGGAGTAAAAACCTCCAAGTCCTGCTGGGGCTAGAAAGAGGGGTGACCAACGCTTTCACACGGGAACCGGGGCAAACAGACATGCTAAACAAAGCCAGACTACAGAGAGCACTGGTCAAGCCAGCTGCAGTACCACAGCCCAGGAAGGTAAACTGCCTAGTTCGTACCCCGTGCCTGCTGCAGAACTGGCCCTGGGCTGAGGCCAAGGAAACAGAACTCAGGCAAGGCTCCTCCCTCAGCCATTCTCTCAGCTTTGCCCACTTGCCTTCCAAAGCTGGGGCCCTCTCAGCCACAACCTGGACTCTCTAGTTCCTCTCACCGTTTGGGGGCTCTAATGCAGCCACAAGCTGCCCACCTGGCAGGAACCCAGCCCCTGCCTCTCACCACCGGAAGTGGAATTGAGGCCAGAGAAGTACCTCACTCTGCTTCGTCTCATGATTATGAAGCTGCAGGCTTGACAGGTCAGGGGGTGAGGGCGGGGGTCAGGGTGTTGAGGGTTGTGTTTAGATTATGTCCCATGAGCCTCTTTGAAACTCAACAAGGAACACCCTGTGAAGAAGGGGAGGGGCCAAGAGTGAATACAGCTGTGTCATGGTCAATAGAGGCCGACCAGCTGTGTGCCCTCGGGCAGTCATGGGCACCCATCCCTCATATCTATGAAACAGGAATCATTTGCTTAACAAGATCCAGTAAGATCCTGAAGTGTGCTTGCCAGCAGAAGGGACTGCAACCCTTGAGATTAGGGCTGGCTTTTATCCAGCAAGGAAGAGAGAGCCAAGAGTGGTCCAGGTTCCATGCCTGCTTCTCCACTGGGCCCTGTCGACCTGCATCATTGCAGTGAGGTCTTACAAAAGGCCATGCCACTGTAGTCCACTTCACTCTGATACCCTGAGATTCGAGTTAACCACTGAGGCCAGCCCCACCCTCTACCTCCATCAGTATCCTGGGAGTTGGGGGAGGCCATAGGCAGGACCAGGGTCAAAGAGATGGCTGCCACTCACCTTGAGGAGCCTCGCCCCTACTTGGGATGTGGGAGATCTCTGACTTCCACTTCTCATCTCTGCTGGCACCTGGGAGAAGGGAGACAAAGGTCGCTGGGTTCGGCGCCTGGAGCATCTCTGCGCCATTCCTACACCTCAAGGAAGCAGCGGAGCAAAGCAGCAGCGCCTGTGCTGAGCAGGACAGACAGCGGACGTTTATAAATGACCCTCTTAGCTGTTTACAAGACACCTGAAAGAAAGCAGAGGAGGAGAAATAAACTTGAAGTAGGAGCCCTGGCGGGAGTCTGCGATGCGCTTTGATAAGCCAGCTGCGCCAGCATTTCTCCTCCGTTTTTATGGCCAACTTTACAGCCCTGTGTTTGGGACTCTTTATCAGGGGCCGGAAGGGGAGAGTGAGCAAGATCCCAGGCAAGAAGCCTTCCCAACAACTCCTCCAACAGATACTGCCTCATCTGGAGATCAAGATAACCTGTGTCCCTTTCAGTCCAGGCAGCTGTCCCCCAGACATCCAGATCTGGGGCAGACAAGACATTCCTCAGCGTGGCAGTAAACATGTAGACCCAGGCCCTCCTGGAAACCTTAACGGGACTGAAGCCACGTGGAATCAAAAGCAGGGGAGGAGCTGGGACAGGTTCTCCCGAGAGCAGACAACAGCCCATCTCATCAGAACATGGACGCTTTGTCCCAGAGCCCTCTAAAGTCAGGCAGGGTGTCTCAGGGCCTCCACCCACACCCCAGTCCAGCTTAGTGCTCACAGCTGGGCCTCAGATAGAGCTCAGCTTGGGCTGAGGCTTTCACCATCCCCCTGAGCTCACCAGGATTGTAACACGGTTAAAAACATGGGGAAAGGGCCCCTCACATCAGGTAACCCGAGCCTCAGTCCCAGCCCCTCCCTGCTGGCCAGTAACACTTAACGCCCAAGCAATGAGTTCCTACTGTGAGGAATGGACACACAGAGAACTCAGCCAACAGGAGCAATCTTCATATTGGATGATGCCAGAATTCCCAGCTCATCTTCCCAGATGGCTGCACCCCTGAAGCCTCAAGCTATGCCAGCCTCACTGAATGATGGCTGCCCTCTATCCTTAGGGCACGGCTTCTCACATGGACCACTGTGCTTGGGGATGAGGGGATGAACTGGAGAAAGGCGTAGTCCTGATCCCCAGAAAGCCCAGTCTGAGGCCATAACCAAGCCTACAGTACGGGCTCCACTCAGGCAAGCCTGGCAATGGGTTCAGGGAACAGGAAAGTGGACAGCCAGGGTCAGGGAAGGGAGGTTGGAGAAGGGACCTCAGCAGACAGCCTGTGCTGGGCGGGTGGTAAAGCTCTTCTCTGCAGTGTTCACCAGGTCCTTGGTGAACAGGGGGAGGGAGGCAGAGAAGGCTGGACAGAGCAGGGGGGGGGGCTGGGCAAGAATGAAGATTAGCCTATTGGGAATGTCCTGTGGGCAGCCTGGAACGAGACAGGGACACTGCTTTAGCTTGCCTTAGGAGAACTCTTGTTGGATGTCAAGTGATAGCCCTAAAGACAGGGGAAGCTAGTGAGGAGGCCCCAGTCAGGGGTGTTTTCTCAATCTTCATGGTCAGAATCCCTTCTTCTGAGGTAAACTACCAGGCCACCACAAACCTGGATCATTACAAGCTATGCACTGCCCATATGAACTACCCCACAGGGATGCTTCTGAGGGGTCAACCAAGAGGTCAGAGCCAGACAAGCTGGCAATTCCACAGGCTGCCCTGGGTCTATCTCAACACTGCCAGTGTTGCCTCTCCAGGGGACTGGAGCCTTCTTGGGCCCAGATGCCCTCCCCTAGGTCAGTCAAAGCTCTTGTGGTCAAAACCCCCACACCTTCTCTGTCCTTGATGAGCACAGTTCTTCCGGAACTCCTATGCCTGCCTGCACAGGCTATACATGCATCCCACATCAACCTGTTGGTTCTTCCAGCAGGTTTGAATGGGCTCCAAGTGACTCAAGACTGTGCTCAGCCCTTCACCTCTGCCCTCTACACTCTGTCTGGTCCCTGGCCTTCCTGTCTTTCCCAGGGTCTCCAGCCACTCTTGTATGCTGTACAGGCATGTCCTTGGCCCCTAAACAGAACTTCAACCTTGTCTTTTGTTCATTTTAGTTAAAAACAAACAAAAAAAGTTTTAGAAGTTGCCAAAATAACAGCGATGGGCCTGCCGTGTACCTTTCACCCAGTTTCCATGGAAGATGTCTGACAGCTCTGTCATTCTCCATGTCTGTGATTTTCCCAGGGAGACATTAACAAATATCGGTTTGTGCCCCAAGCAGAGTAACAAAGAGAAATGGAAGAAAAAATTCCACCCAATTCCAGCGTGGTGCATGAGTGAGTTTATTGGAGGTACTTACAAAGCCGTGGTCACTTACAGGAGCGTGAGTGGCTCAGAAAATCCCACCTCATATGGAAAACAGCTCATGGAAACTGCACCCCTGCAACCCCCTGCCCAGGTTGCAGGCAGCTCTACCTAAGAGTCCCCTCCTTCCCAGCAGCCGTTCATGTGACCTCAGGGTGAGCTTGTCAGCCTCATAACTCCTGGGCCTCCTCCATTTCCTTAGCTTCTTGGGTCTTGAGGGCTCCCCTCCTCCTCCTTCCAGGAGAGAAGGTCTGAATTTAGAGGAAATGGCTACACAATACCTCAAAGAATACACTTATGAAATACCCCCGGAATTAAAAAGGTGAGTTAGCCCATCGACATCAGTGTCCCCCGTTTACACCCTCACAGTCACACACGCTGCCTCTCTTCCGCCCAACTGCTCCATGGATAGCGGTAATTACAAATCTAGTCCCATTCTGGGATTCTGTCATTTTCCTGAAGAGGTAGCTCAATGGCAAAACGTCCAAAGCCATAGGTTCAATCCCCAGCACTGAGGAAGAAAAAAATTTTCTTTGTCATTCTGGGGTTGTTACATAAATAGGATCACATAGTCAGTGACCTTTTGAGATTGGCTTTTTACATTCTCCAGACTTCCATTGAGACTGAGGAGAAAGGATTCAATGGTTCATCCCTTTTGGTTGCTGATATAACTTGGTGTGGTGTGTCCAGCTAACCATTTGTCAATTACGAGGCATCTTCGTTGCTTTCAGTTTTCAGCCACCGAAAGGAATTTTGCTGCCAAAACTCAAGCAGATGTCAAAACACCAAGTACTCCCCCAGTGTTTAAGCTGTTCAACACATTTCTTCAAAACATCATCAGTTTTTTAGATAGGTCTCATGTAGCCCAGGCTGGCCTCAAACTCACTAAGTAGTTACATCAAGCCTTCCACATGCTAGGATTACAGGTGTGCAACGCCATGCCTAATTTATATGGTGCTAGGAACCAATCATAGGGCTTTGTTGCATGCTGCCAAGTATTCTGCCCTCTGAACTACATCTTCAGGCCCTTGGCAATACTGCTTTCTTTAAAAGATTTATTTATTTACTTACTTATTTATATGTGTGTATGTGTGAGCCTGCATGAGTTTATGTGCAGCATATGCATACAGTACCTGAAGAGGCCAGAAGAGGGCGTCAGATGTTCTGAAACTGGAATTACAGGTGAATGTGAGCTGCCATGTGGACATTGTGAACCAAACTCAGGTCCTCTGCAAGATATTAACTGATAAGCCACCTATCCAGTCCCCCAAAATACCACTTTTAAAAGTAGTTTGTAATATAGTCTATGTGTTTATGATGTAATCATGTATGTATATACTCACTTCCTCCCTAAAAGCCTTTTTAAAAGGTATTTACAGGGCTAGAGAGATGACTCCGCCTTTAAGAGCACTGAATGCTCTTCCAGAGAACTCAGGTTCAGTCCCCAGCAACTACACTCTGGCTCACAACCATCCAGTTCCAGGAGCTCTGATGCCCTTGTCTGACCTCCATGGACACCAGTCATATACATGGTACACAGACATACATGAAGGACAAATGCCCATGCACATAAAATACAATAACAAAAAAATTGAAAGATATACAATAATTCTTTTTCAAACCCTATAAGGATAGAGGCTAAACTCAGGACTACAGACCTAAGCCATGACTTGTTGTGGGGTGAGCAATGGGTAGTGGGAACACTGCTGTTCTCCTGACTTTCTCAACCCTCAGACTCAGCACAAGGCCCCACTCCTAGAGAATGGGAGGCAATGAAGAAATGTGAGGGAAGCAGGTTTCTAAGGCTTCCATGAAACAACTCCCACACACTCAGAACCCAGCTGTCCCACCAAAAGTTCCTTATTCCCTTCCTATAAGCTAAGGTGTGGACAACTCAGCAGACTTCTGCATTGCCACACCACTGGGCCAGAGGGGGCCCTGGGCCAGAGGAGCCCACAGGGATGCAGCATGGAAGCAAGTGTATGACCCTGGATCAGTCTTTGCCTTCACAGGCAATGAGGTTCCCTCGTACACCTCTAAGTGAGGTGCACAGCCAGGGCAGCTTGGATATCTGGTTACTGGTCAAAAATAAGCTTGGTGCCTCTTGGCTATTCCTTTCCTTCCTGAGGGCTGACTGAAGAGGTTCCTTAAGTGTACAGGGCACAGGGTACAATATCACTGAGCAAGCACCAAGAGACAGTCACTAAACCCCAGCAGTTCAGGACAACCTATGGAACCCAGGACCCTACAGCCTAGCTTCTGGGATGCCTCTATCCAGAAAACAGGAACCAGCCCTGCTATGTAAAATGGCTGTAAAGTTAGGGATCTGGCCTTTCCCAGCCCAGAGGAAAAGCTGGGGGCCCTCTTTGTTTCTCCGCTGGCTCTGGCTTAGACCTGCCTCCTGACCCCTCCCCACTTTCTCAGCCACCTTCAGTGTCCCCCATTGTCTTAAGGACCCCTTGGCCTGGCATTTGGCCCTTCAACACTCCCATCACACCCCCATGAGCCCTCAGAGTTCTGCGACATGCACTAAACTGAGCTCCCAGCTCCAGCTCGGTCATCCTGCCCTCCACCTTCATACCTGTGCTCTCTGCTGGACCCTCCTCTGCTCTGAGGAAAGCTTACCAGTGTCTTGAGACCCAGCACAGAAAACCCCTCTCCAAAGAAGCCCTCTGTGATCCCCAGGTCCACCATACCTTACCTCTCTGGAGGCTCACAGTAACCCCTTCTCTGGGAGTGACAGTTACTGGCCAAAGCTGAGAAGCCCCCATTACAGTTGAAGGAACTGAGACCAGGCAAGCAGCACACCTACCTTGACACTGGTCTCTTCCATCCTATCCTCCTTTGAAGGAGTGGGTAGATATATCCACATAGAATGTGGTCAGAGAGGTCAACTTTACTCCCTAGTTTGGATGGGATTGTTGGGTTCAGTTCCCTCATAGCCTGGCTATAGCCCATGGTTGCCAGCCCTCAGGCCCCAGTGCCGGACCAGCTCTATTGGCTTTAACCCAGCTTCCTAGTTCCCAGACAAAGACGAATCTTGGGATGCATGCGTCATAGGGCATCCTACCCCAACCCTCTCTAGTCATGCAGCACCAAGGGCTTCCCAAGGATGTGGCTCAGCTTTGGCCAGGAGGGGCAGGGAAATTATCACCATATGGTCCAGGCTGTGGCCTGCTGGTCCAAAACACCTGGGAAAGGCAAACCCAGGGACACCCTCCAGAGCCTTCAGGCCCAAAGCACCCCTCCCTCCATATTTACAGCCCCCATGAGGCTGCCTTCCTGCTCTGTTCGCCAAACCTGCTCCTGACTCCCAGCTCCAGCTCAACAGACTTGACAGCCGTGCCAAAGCTCCCTGCCCTGCATGTGTGTATTCAGCAGGGATCTCAGCTCTGTGCATAGATGAGCTTAGTTCCCAAGGCCCAGGGGGAGCCCCTGGCCCTCTGTGGCCCAGGCCCCACCTATGGGTGCACCAAATTAATATTTTAGAAATCCAGCTTCCCTCCACCCTGTTTGAAATGTCACCACAGCCCCTGAAGATCAAGCATTCCCCTGAGACAAGAATTGCATGTAGGCTGAGTCTGAGTATGATTTAGAATGGGAGAAGGGAGGCTATGAAGAGTCAAAGCTTAGAGTGGGGTCTGAGTGTAAGCTGGACCCCAGCTGGAGGAAAGCGGAGGAGTGCCCACTCACCCCTGGTCTAACCTCTGTGAGAGAGATCCTGACCCTAACCTTGTGGCTGGACCCCTCAGGACTCCTGCCCAGCCAGTCAGGTTGGTGTGACCTGATAAATGCTGTTGGATGGGGAGTCAGCCCCCAGAAAGGTGGATTTTCTGGGGAGATGCCAGATCATAATTTCACAGGCACTACCAGGGAGAAGACAATGAGGCCTTGAAGATAGAGACCCCAGAAGACAGAGATGGTGTGGGGGTGAATCTCTGGCCTCAGTGTCCCTCTGTAAGTAGTGAGAACACAAAGGGGAGCCCATTCACACTCAGGCTGATGTGGCTCCCTGGAAGGGTAGGCAGGCAGAACCTGGAAACCGAGTCTGAGTTCTGTGGCCTCCATTGTCTCGACATCTCAGTGCTGAGAGAGCAAAGCAGTTTCTGTGGTCCTTGTCTGCTGTGGAAGCTGAAGGAACTCCTGCCCAGGACACTAGCGGAGCCTGGCCCATCTGAGTGTTTGATCCAGGGCTGTGCTTTGACTGATTAGTTGGAATCTTGGGCCATTGGCTGAGCCTCTGCCTGCCTGAGTCCCTCATCTGCAAACCTGCTGGCAGTTGGCCGTGATGAGGAAACAGCCCAGGGAAAGAACCCAGCACAGACCCGGGACAACTGGTGCCCCAAAACTGCCAGTCCCTCTGCACTTGGGTTCAGGCAGTAGGCAGTCGATAGGTACGGGCTCACTTGGACCACAAATGGCTAAGAGGAAATTGAAACAGGACAAGGAACAAGAGGCTCCTGCTGCCCTGAGCAGTCTGCCATGTCAGGAGGCCAGGAGGGGCTTCCCAACAGTTCCTTGCCTCTGGCCAGGCCCCACTTATGTGCTGCGTCCTGGGCTAGACATATGGATTCCTTACCAAATCCCCAGAGCACCTCACCCGTCAGAGATGCCTGCTAGGCCAGCACACACCATCCCAACATGAGTATTTATTCAGAATTTAGAAAGAAGAGGGGAACACAGACTTCTTCAAAGCACTCCACAGAGGAAAAGGGACCACAATGCTCTAGGGACCTGGTAGCAGCTCCCACAGCCAGCCTCTGGGATGACCCCAGGACCTACCAAGGGTTGCTCTGATAAACAAGAAAGCCAATGGCTCAGCACTAATTCCTCCACATATGGTCATCCGCACACCTCACAGCCCTGCAAGGCAAGAACTCACATCCCACACTGATCAGCTAAGAAGGTAAGGCTCACAGTGGTAAGAAGGCAGAGCTAAGATTCACACCCAGACTGGCTCGCTTTGGGCCTTAGGCACCAGGCAGACTCTGGACTAGACATATCTACCCACATGGTCTCAGCTCTCAAGTGCTGTCCCACTTGGGTCCAGCAGTGCTGATGTGTGCAGCTGGGAGGGAAGCAACAGCAGGGAACATGTCCCCAAATAATTTCAATCACTGAGAAGCCACCAGCCATACACGCCCAGGGTTCCCACGATGAAGGAGAACAGCCCCCATGACACTGAGGAAACATAAATATTTCATGGGCAGCTCCCTCTAGTAGGTCTCCAACCACGCTTTCAATTGTCGTGAAACAATTCAAATTTCCAACTCAGGGAAACGGGCAGCTCATCAGCCCAGCCAGCCAGCGCAAGCAGAAGTAATTATGTTAAAATCTTCCGACAGGACTGTTCACCATGCTGGTGCCCAGATTGCCTGGCTGCAGGAGCGGCTCTACCGCTTCAGGTCCCTGGTACCCTGTCTCAGGCAAGCAGACACAGCAGACACAGCAAGCAGACACGTGGAAGGCAGCTGAGCTGAGGCTTCAGGGAAGATGACAGCCACAGGGAGGTGAACCAAGGCTCCCCAAAGAGGTAACTCTAGCAAGCTGGGACCACAGCTCCTCTTTATATTTCCCATGGCACACTGTGGCCTCTAGTGTTTGTGGAAGAATGGACAGGCAAATGGACTGGCAGAGAACCAGAAATACAGACGGCGGAATGGTTTTGTAGATGAGCTTGCAGTAGCCTGCTCCCATCTCACCTCGTGAAGTCCACTCCACTCTAGATACAGCCGTCTCTTTGTTTTCCTTTCCTTGTCTTGGTGCCTGGGGTCAAACCCAGAACCTCACACATGCTAAATACATGCTCTACCACTGAGCTCCATACATCCCTATTTCTGGCAGAGTAATCTTTCTAAACTACAAATCTGAACATGTGTCTTCCCACTCCGACCCTCCCTTCGTTTCTCTTTGCTTCCAGGATAACACCCCATACAGGTTTGGAAGCCATGTGGCATCTGGTTCCATTCTTCTCTGAAGTCCCCCATGCTTTCTTTCCCTTTTCACCTGTCCCCAGGCACCTACTGTGGACAGCCACCCTGCCTTCCCTTTAGAAAGCACAGTTTCTCATACTTGGGAACCTTTGCATCTCGAGGGAAAGATGCCCAGGGGTGGAAAGCTGTCCCAGGTCGCTCCTCAGGCTGTCACTCAAGGTCCTTTTCTCTCCAGCATTGTAAATAATGGCATGTGTGGCAGCTTCCTTGGCCCGACCCAAATGAGCAGAAGCTGTCTGTCTTCATCTAAGAGCCTGAGCACAAAGTGGGTTCTCTCAAGCTTTTGCTGACCTGAAGAGGTCAGGCCAGAAGGGTTCCAGGTCAGAAATCCCCCTATTCCATGCAGATACTCTGTGGACTGCAATGAAATGAAAGATTTGAGATGCCCAAATAGTTTCTGGCTTTCTTCAGGCTTCTGAGACTCTCATAATACAAGGAGAATGACGCTCAAACATAGTAATGCCTTACCAGATGCAAGAGAATCAGCTCTACTTTTACAGCCTCCAACCAATTCCTCCTTGTAGATGTAGGGCAGGAACTTGTAGCTTCTGCTCACCACAGAGCCATAGAGCAGCAATCTGACAGACTCAGCTCTCCCGGCAGAGAGAGCCAATGCCTCCTGCTCACCTGGGGGAACTCCCCCACCCACAGCTTCAGTGGATCCCGAGGACCCCCAAGGATAGCAGTGCCTTTGGAAAGCGTTTTTATTTCGTTGCCATTATCATCACCATCGTTAATATTACTAATTATTATGAATGGACTTGTAGACGAGTGTGGTCACTTCCTTCCCACAGTAGTCTACCTTCTGGGGTAGACTAACCACAACCCTGAGCCCTCTTTCTCACCAAGTGATTGATTCAGAAGAGGGCAAGTAAGTTGTACCCCACCAATCAGCACATAGATCCCTTGCCGACCCTAGGGAGGGGCTGGGGGAGAGACTGGGCTCTGCTGTCAGGGAGCTACACCGGGTTTTACTCAATCATTACACAAATATTAATTTCAAAAATGTAGCAGTGAGAGTTGTGAAGGAAGACTGAATTCCCCCTGCGTTCGGCTTTGTTGAGGTAAGAAATGGTTTTCTCGGTGGAACTACGGCCAAAGACATTTCCTGTTGTGTTTGCTGTGACCCTGTATGACAGTCTCCTCAGGATCTTGTACTAAAAGAAAAACTTCTATTAAGAAGTATGCCGGGCTGCAGAGATGGCTCAGAGGTTAAGAGCACTAGCTGCTCTTCCAGAGTGCCCAGGTTCAATTCTCAGCGCCCACATGGCAGCTCACAGCTGTCTGTGACTCCAATTCTAGAGGATCTGACACCTCACACAGACAGACATGCAGGCAAAACACCAATGCACAGAAAATAAATGATTTTTTTTAAAAGAAGAAGAGGAGGAAGAGGAGGAGGAGGAGGAGTGCCAAAGTCAGTGTGTCAGACAGTCCTGCTGTCCTTTCCCATGATGCACCTGAAGGTCAAGACATATATGCATCCCATGATGCCAAGACCCAAAGAGAAAGTGTGAAACATTCTTTTTGGAAAGTCAGAAAACCAGATCAGGAAAAAGGTGTGTTTGGGCCCATCCATCTTCACCAAGGAATTCGGGCTTTCTGTCACGTCACCAGACTGCCCAGCTGTCCTGGGTAGGAACTTCCTAATAGCTAAGCAAAGCCTGGAAGCAGGTCTACCAAGTCAGAAAAGGGGTCCATCCCTGCCTTAACCGAACACCGTGACAACCTGAGAAAAGGAAGAACATGTGGCCCAGTGGGTGTCACCATTAACATTTAGTTGTTTGCTCACAGGTCTCAAAGACACGCCCTTCATCATTATCCTAACAATTTAATAGTTAAGAGCTCTCTCTCATTTCCCCGGTTCAAAGATGGGGAAACTGAGGCTGGACGGTCTGTGACTTCCCTAAAGCCACACAGCTAGTAATGATTCAATAAAGATTCCAACTCTGGCCAACTGCTGCTTCAAGAGGAAGCTTTTGGGGGGAGGGGCACCCCAGGCAATGCCTGGGAACAAGGGCAAGCAGAGAATCTCACAGGCTGCCCAGTCATCAGCTGGTAACAAAACCCAGAAAATCACTAAGGCACGGGGATAGAATGGGGTGATTTCCCACTGCGG